>JASAMV010003172.1:0-33859 GCA_030248065.1 Rhynchonema sp. JSB1_4
CCGAACGAAACGGGCAATCTAAACGTTCTCGGTGATGTGGCAAAGCGAATGATAGTCAGAGCAGACGCTGAGCGGCTGGTGCAAGATTACAATGAAACAATACGAAACTGAGCTGCACAAAATGAGAAAATGTTTTTTGCTCTCATCTCAGGTTACCATGCCGTTGTTATGTCATGTGATCAATATTTTGAGCACATAATGCAATACAATCAGGAAGACCGGTTTCTCTTGTTTTTATTCTGTTATCTAAAGGCAGTCTACCGGAGGTTGTCACTCAGCCCCCGAATACCGTAACCCACCGTAATTTTGATCTGCAAGGATCGTGGCGAGACCACTTTGTTTTTATCTATGTTTTGCGTGTTAGCGCCAACACCAACCAACATTTCGAAGTTTTGGTGATCGACGCGCACGATGACAATTTCCAGCTTGCTGCCGCTAATACACGTGTCGATAAGCAGCGATCAGCATAGGTCTCGCAACGATCTCGCTTGCGGTGGGTTACGGTATTCGGGGGCTGAGTGACAACCTCCCGTAGACTGCCTTTACTACTTGTTCTTTGCTCACACACGCATAAAATTTTATGAGCAAATAACCCAAGTAATTGAAATTTGAGTGCGAAACTAAATGAGCTGCTGACTGACAGAACAAGTACGCATTACGAACGCAGAGGGAAAATAATGCACCGCTCAATTGACTGATGTCGAATTGTGTTCAAATTCGAGATAATAAGCAAAACTGTACAACACACAAAAAACTATTAATTACTTTATTGTTGTTGAGCGTCGATCACACCGGCCAGGCCCATTGTTTCTCTGGCGGTTTCTCACAGAGTGGCTCCCATACTTCATATCGCAGCATGTCACGTGCCGTTTCCATCTCGTACTGCGCCTGTGAATGTAATTATTTTTGGAATGGTGAGTGATTAATTAAGCAAAGCAACCATGAAGCGAAGGCTTCAGAAACGAAACATTACTCGGTCAACGTTGGTTAACCTGTTCGATAACTTCCTCGATTTGACCCATGCCGATCTTTTCCTCCATTTTTCGAATGTCCTGTTCCTAAAATTTCGATGGTTAGGGTAGCACAAAATCATCTGGTGTGTGGTGGGTATTTCCAGGACTAACATTATTTACAATATCCAAGCGGGATTGCACCAGTTTCTCAGTGTGCTGCCTGTAGACGCTCGTTTGTGGCATTTTGCTGAGCGTATGCAGAATGCGATTGTAGATCGTCGTCAGCTCATGGTGCGGATTTTCAGACACATTCAACGCGGTCAGGCCGGTGGTCTGACAGATCAGATTTTTTAAGTTTCGATCGTGATCAATCAACAAAAACTCGAAAATTATTCAGACCCCCAAAAGAGCTAAAGGAACCTGTTTCTCAAAACCGGCCGATGGTTTCACTTTGAACTTCTTTGTGTACGGATTGGTGTACATGGAGCATGTTGGAACACGCACCGATGTCTGAAATGAAAGAGGTTGCGGTTGGGCGGTGTTAATAACTGCATCATCAAGTGAACGTGAAAGGCACGCATTTTTTGGGTTTTCTATTTCCAGCGGTGCAACAATGCAATCACTCTGTAGTTCGTATCACACGCCCACACTTACACCCACGTCCGATCCCTAATGGGTATCCTTCAGTGCAAGAAAAATATTTGTAAAATAACGGTTTTTTTCAGAAATACAGTTTGCGGAAAAATACCCAGGTATATACCGGGATGCGGGACAAAAAAGTCAAAGAAACTGCAATTGCAAATGCAAAGCTAACCATAATGTGACAACGGCCGTTGGATAACAGCGTTCGTGTTGCAGCTTGCATGGTTAAATTTGTGTCGCATCTAGAAATGACGGCCTCTTATTTTTTTCATCCGAAACCGCAAATCAAAGATTGCCTACCGTATTGTAGGAAATAGAAGCTCGGTTTTCTATTTTTTTTCACTGGGGTCAATGGTGTGGGGTTCGATTTATGGGGGTCAACTAATGGGGGGTCTATTTTTCATCTGGGCCCGCGCCGAAAAAAATCATTTGACATAATGCCCCCAAAAACGGCTAGTTTTGGGGATTTTTTTACCTTTGATAGCGTCAGTCAATCATGCACAAAAAGCGGTATTCTGCTAAGTACGCAAGCTCTGACACAACAATGCAACCTTACGATGTCACTAATCTTGTCCTTGTGCCAGCCGGTACGATGAAGGTTGGGGGTGGGGTTCACTAAATGGGGCAAGATTTATTTTTTCAAAATTTTCCAGGTGCAACTTGCCCTCCAGTTTTTAGGTGCAATTCTGAAAATTTAACTGTCAAAAAAAACTGAGTGGGGTTCAATAAATGGGCTCGGCCCGGCCTGACTTTTTCAGGTCACATTTTTACCCGATTTTGTTACAATTTTTGCCATTTTTCTGAACCTATTTTTTGGTGAAAAAATCAGTGCTTTCAATCAGTGATGTGGTTGGGGGGGGGTATTACCCCCCCCAACTGCTAGGTAGCTTTCTTGCTCCGAAACCCATACCCCCCCCAAACTGGCTAGCTAGCTTTCTTGCTCCGGTCATCAAGTAAGAAAAGTGTTGATTTTAGTGCCAAAATGACCATTTTATGGAACAAAATGGTCAAATTCGTTCAAATTTTCTCACACGTGCACAAAAATACGCATTTTAAGGCTTATTTTGGCATAATTTAGACCAAATTTTACACTCCTGTTTTTGACTTCTGGACCAATACCTCCCCCCCAAATCGGGGTACCCGGCTTGCTAGCTAGCTTTCTTGTGCCGGACCCCTCCAGCTAGCTAGCTTTCTTGCTCGGGCCAACTACATCACTGCTTTCAATGAAAAAGTTGTCCCGCGGGCCGGCCCGATTGCGGCGACCTCTGTCATAAAAACATAAATATGCTTCCCCAAAAAATTTTTTGCTTTATTGGACCATTTTTTCCTTCGACCCCAAAATCGGGAGGGCAGGGCTCGGGCATCCTAGCCCGATGCTTCTGAAGCGACTTTTTTATCGAAAGAACAGTGATTTTTTGTCAAAAATACTAAGATTCTGAGATACTAAGATTTCGGCAAGTAAGTGATCAGTACTTTACTTGTACTTGTACTTGTCATGTGTATCCAGTGTGGTGGCAGGCCAATCGACCCAAGATACCCTAGGGGGGGACAGTGTAGTACTTGGTCAGGGAGTTGACGATAGATAGATTGGGGGGACCCGAAATGTGTTGATAGATAGATGCAGTCGAATCTGGGGGGGGGTGACCAAATTGTTGACGATAGATAGATGGAGGGGGGGGGGTCGCCAAAAATCAAGGTATAGTATAGTGTACTAGTAGGTATATGTGTAAATTTATGAAATGTACTAAGATGTACTAATCGCGCGTAGCGCGAGATTTTTTGCCTATTTGGGACAAAAATACGATTTTGAGCTTTTGAGGCAAAAATACCCATTTTGGGGTCGAAATGTGTTGACGATAGATAGATTGTTCCAGAATTTGTTGACGATAGATACGTATTGTCGGAATAGAACGGGGGGTCTTTTTTTCCTGGGGTCTTTTGGGGGGGTTATTTATGGGGGGGTATTATGGGGGGTTATATTTTTCTTTGGCCCCCCGACGAAAATAATGTTATATGCATAAATGGCTTGTTTTCGGTATTTTCTACTTCAAGGGTATGTTTAAGTGTGTTTGTTGTGGAGTGTGGCCTCTCTATTGTGGGGGGGTGGGGGGGGGTTTTTGGGGGGGGGTGGGGGGGGGGGGGGGGGTGGGGGGGGGGGGGTTTTCGGGGTTGCGGTGGGAGGTAAGTGTTGCGATGATAGGTGGGGGCCCCCCCCCCCCCCCCCCCCAGCCTCTGGGGGGGGTTTGGTCCAGACCAGAGGCCGCGTATCGATGGTCGAGGCGAAGGGTTTTGTGTTTTCTGGGCTAGGGGTTTTTTTTTTTGCGATGGAGTTTGGGGTTTGCGGGGGGGGTTTTGGGGGTCTGGGCGAACCATTTTTGCTTTTAACATAATCTACTTCTCCGAGTCTTGGGGGGCTGGTCCCCCCCCCCCCCTAGGGTCTGGTTCCCTTGGGCCCCCCCTCCCCCCCGTGTGTGGTCTTTTGGGGGGGGTAGGGTTGGTGGTGGGGCGGGGGGGGGTGTGGGTTGGGGGGGTCCGGTTTGGGGGGGGGGGGGGGGGGGGTTTTGGGGCGGGGGGAGTTTTTCGGTGCTGTTTTATGTATAAGTTTGCGCGGCGGTTTTTGCCTTTTTGGGTTTTCGGTCTTTGGGTTTTGCGATGGGTTTGGGGGGGGGCGGGGGGCAGGGCGGGGCGGGAGGGGGGAGGGTCCGAGCGGGGCGGGTAGGGGGGAGCGTCGGCCGGGGCGGGTAGGGCTGGGGGGGGGACCCCCCCCCCCCCCCCCCCCCCCCCCCAGCCACAGCACTGCCCCCAGCCACTACAGTGTGTGTATCTGACAACTTTTTTTTGAAAGCAACCTTTGAAAGCAAACATTTTTCACCAAAAAAATAGGTTCTCAGAAAAATCACACAAATTATGACAAAATCGGCTAAAAATCTGACCCAAAAAATTTGGGCCGCGCCGGTCACTCCGGCCCGAACGGGTGCTCGGGCCGCGATTGCGACCTCTGCCTGCAACTGCAACTCATCGTCACTCATCTCGTTCACTCGTTCTTTTGTTTTGCGTTTTCTACGGGCGGTCGACTTGTGGAGATTTGAAGGTTGATGGAAGACTCATTGGTTGATGGAAGACTCATTACTATTGTAATCAGTTTATCCTGCAGAGGCTCTGGCGGGAAGACTCATTATTTCTTTGAAAACAAAACGGATTAAACGGAATCCCCGTAATGAGTTTTCCCCCCAGGGCCGTTTCCCAGGAAGACTCATTATGCACGTGTATTCAGCCTAAGCCTAAGCCTAAGTTTAAGCCTGAGCCAAGACTGAAGCCAACATGGCTAAACGTGAGCGTAAGCCTAAGCCTAAGCCTGAGCTCAAGCCTGAGCCCAAACATTGGTTCAGGACCAAGTTCCAGCTGGATGACATTTTGAAGCTTCCATGTTTTCCGATTACACCAAGGGTCAACAAAAAAATCAGGAACTGTGGAACCAGAATCAGCGTGCGTGCGTGACGCATGTTGGGAAAAGCTAGTCCCGTTGCCTTGACAGAGAGAAAACGCGAATTTTCGATTTCGCGATAGAAGGCACGGGTTGGCTCAAGGTTTGGCCTAAGCCTAAGCCTAAGCCTAATAGTAAGCCTAAGCCTAAGCCTAAGCCTAAGCCCAAGCCTAAGCCTGAGAAAAAGGGAAGTCAATTTTGAAACGGGACTAGCTTTTCCCAAAATGCGTGGGTGACACGTGCTCTGTGATCTTATGTGCTGCCATAGGGTGGCATTTTCGAAACGGTGTAAAGCTCAGTTGGGTGTAAAGGTCGGTGTAAGCTCGGTCGAAAGCTCGGTCGGTGTCAGCTCGGTGTAAACATGAAACATTCCACGTTAACAGCAGGCAATGTTTCATGTTTACACCGAGCTGAAACCGACCGAGCTTTCGATTGAGCTTACACCGACCTTTACATCCAACTCACCTTTACACCGTTTCGAAAATATCACCCATACTCTTGTGATTATTTACTTCTTATTCGTGTTTTTGCTTCGTCCATTTTTTCCGCGTGTTCTGCAAAAGGGGTAAAAGACTTGTCAACTAAAAACGCAGTCACATCAATTTATTGTTTGTTTTTATTATTAATAACCTTCGTGTGCAAAGTAGTGAAATGACAATAAACGAGAAAAACAACTGAAAGTAAAATAAATCAGAATTATGTGCAAGAAAGTAAAACATCAAAACATTCTTTTCACAATTGAACAGGACGCGAATAAGTGACCCTGAAGGAGTGATGTAAAAATTTTGTTTAATTTGAAACCAGTGGAAAGTTTTAAAACGAGGAAACCTCACCAGAAATGTCGCAGTTACTCTTCGATGAAGATACGAGTTGGATTGGTAGGTAGCGATTGAACTAAATGTCAAAGCTTTCAAACTTTCTTTCCAAATCATGACACAAGCCGTCCCGTCCGCGGTCATTCCCGTCAACTGAACCGTGGGTATGGTGTGAGTCCGGCGGTGGCTAGCTGTTGGGGTCACCGCGTCGTGGACCTCTGGAACAGGCTCCCAGAGGGTGTGGTTTCTGCTTCCACCACAAAGGCCTTCAAACACAAATTGAGCACCCATTGCCGTGACATTGTTTTTGGTCATATCAACTCAAAATTTTCCTCCGTCATCAGTTGATTTTCTGCTGTGTTTCAGCGCTGCTCAAGTCAAGAGCAATTATTATTGTCAACAACTTCGTCGTCATTCAGTTCAAATCAAACAACATTGTTTATTATTCATCAATTCCGAATTCTCGTTGTCAACATCAGTGCCGTCGTTAGTGCTGGTTGTGTTCGCTGGAGTCCGATACCGGTTTGTTGTCGTTAATTGTATTTTGTTCTTGATAATGTTTCTCATATCAATTTGGGTTGTCCCGAATCCTTGGATTCTTTGCAGTTCTTGCGTTCAGATAAAATCTTGAAAAAAGCGGAGTCAATTGTCATATTTTTTGGAAAAGTTAACAATCATCTTCCTCATCACGTGTTCCCACTTTTTTACGGACGGCAGCAAGATTCCCATAAAAAAAACTGGATCTTCACCTGATGGCAAAGGATAACTTCGTTCCCCATGTCACTGATACTCTCGTCAGCTCGGGAACAAACACGATAATATGTACGTCAGGTCTGGTCTTGAAAGCCCGATCACCAACGTTGCTGCCACTCGGCCCTTTTATTCACCTGAGTAGCCACAAGTGGGGCTGAGTGACGGTCGTAGCGTTGCTGTCGGCGGTCAAGGCTGTGTGGTTCGCATGTGGAATGTTGAATGTCGGTCTCTCTGCTGGCAACAACGTGGAAGGGTGACCGATCACGGATGATATTTCGATGAGCATGTCGCTCTGGGTACTGCAGGCAGGCGACCGGATGTTTCAAATGGTTGTTTTGAGTTTGGCTGGCCAGAGAAGACTGTGGAAAGGGCACTTCCTGTTATCATGCCTTTCAAACTCGTGATTACCAACTAACGCAGAATAAATGAAAGTAAAACGACTTGGTTTTTCACACGCATCCGCACAACAGCGTTTGGTTGGTTTCGTTCGTGAAGGAGATTGTTCGTCTGGCCCTTATGCGGACGCCGACATGTTATTCATAAAGTATCCGATTCCCAAAGTCCACTGCCGTGCGGTTGTCCATGCGTCTTCGTCCACACTCATGCAGTTGGGCTGGAGTGTGTGCGTTTTTAACACTGAAATTTTCGTGACATTTGTTGGAATTTTCGAAACGGCGTGTATTGATACAAGGGTTGGGTGTGTGGGTTGGGTTAGGCGCAAGCTCGGTGCAAAGGTTGGTGTGAAAAACTCGGTGTGAACTAGGTAAAACAGTCCGTGCTGAAATCAGGCAATGTTTCATGTTTATGACCTAATACGCACTCAATTCTTGCAAGCACTGTTTCGAAAATTCCAATCAAAATCTAAAGCATAATTTTTCACAAAGTTTGCACTGTGCGCCTTGTAACGTCGAGTTTATCCAGACTCCAAGTGTATAATTTGTGACAGAAAGAAATGGTTTTTCGAACGTGTACAATTAGCAAAAAGCGCACGGACAGACAGAGCACAAACTTAGCGAGCCAATGGAAAAATGCTCAAGGCATAAGAGCAGATCAGACCAGTATTCAATGGGACAAACACGCTTTGAAGCTTGTTCACCGAAACGCATCGTTTGCCAGAATCCTGCTGCACTACTTACGTATGTATGGTTCCTTTAGAGGTTTCAAATGACAGCAAAGCAGGCTATTTATATCATGGGAGCCGATCACTGTATACTAATAAAACACTACTGATGACCCTAAATTTATATTGCGCTACAAACATGCCTAAACTTTTTTATTATACATTTCTGTCTAACGCCAAATATACGATTCAAATGTGTGATTAACCAAATCGGGCATGGTCATGAAGCTCATTCTCAGGCACAGTGCGCAGATGCGTTACCGGCAAACCTCGTTGTACCATAAGCCCGAAGCGCCCGAAATTTCGCCCCTTAAAACAAATATATTCCACCAGAAAGCTGTCTCTATAACGCGGGATCTCACACTCATTAGATTAATGACACCAGTGAATGCAACAGCATAACAAGAACAAATTTACAGTTCAATACAACCGGCAGCGTTGGTGATGTTTTCAATCAGTCAGTGCTAGTGTCAAAGTCGGCGGCATCGTCGTTGTTCTCTGCGAAATAATATTTCCGCAGTCGTACGTGCCAAGCAATGCTTGTGCAGGCCGTCACAGTCCGAAATTGGTGCACAATTTTTCGTGGCAGGAAATAAATATCATCATCGTACAACTGCAGTCTGGAGTACCGAATGCCCTCGGCGCGCAGCTGACTCAGTTTCGCATCCTCGATCCATTTCACGCACTGAAATATGTCCATAAAGAAGATAGACCGCGGTCGTGTATGGCGTTGAATAGTGAGTTCTTGAAGATGTGATACAATAAAATCGGAGCAAAAAAAATAAAAACAGGCCTGACCTGAGACATTGGTGGCTCATAAATGTCAATGTTCAATCTGTCAATGACGGACGGATAGTCGGCAGCATCGAAACAAATGACGTCTTTGAGATAGCGTTTTTGGCTTGTCAGCGGTCTGAAAATACGAATAATTTGAAATGTGTGTGCTAATTATCATCGGAGAGAAGTTGTGTCTCAACATGTCAAGCTCTTGTTTAAAAATTGAATCTACCTCTCTCCGCACGAAATGGCCTTCAAAATTCCGACAGCTGCTGTTGGACTGCCATCTCCGACATGATCCGCATGAGCAGGTGTCCTGTCCAAAAACTCTGTTTCCCGCCGTTCGATCACTCTGCCCTTCCCAGTTGATCTGCGCACGGTGTCGCCGTGCCCAATGACCTGAAGTTTTGAAAGCGACTATCCTTATATTTATACTTACATACAGTGACAAATCTGTCAGTCAGCTATTGGCACATAATTGTAGTCAGAGAAGATTCTAATTTCCACATCGACTTCTGAATTCAAACAATTACAAGTGCCACACATTCATAATACCAGACCTGTTCTCCAGGTCGCATCCACAAAATCGGGCCATCGTTACTCTGAGGTCGCGGTTGGCCATGTGTGGCAGACATCGAGCCCCATGGCAACATCGGTTTCACAAAAGGACACTGCTCCAGGGTATCGAGAAGATCGTCCATCAAGACGCCACACTCCTCCTTCTTGGCCCCGACCATCGACAACGCATGCATGCCTCCAAAACGATATGTTCCTCCTGAGTACGCAGATCGCACCCGCTGGGCGTACCTGAAAGTAGTAGGTAAACTACCAGTTGGCTTGATGACTTGACTAACAAGTGCAATATGCAAGAAGGCCATTCACGAACTCTCCAAATGTCATCGACTCCACATCTTGCTTTGATAGAAGCGAACCAGCTTTGACGTTCAATTTGCTGTAGTTTTCGGACATGTAATCCAGCATATCGGGCAGATATTCGGCGCCGTTAGAAATAATCACCATGGTGTATCGCGGCACTCCATCATCCTCAATCACACCGAGTGAAATGAATTGGGATGCAAATTCAGCCCATTCGTTCATAGCCAATGAGCTGGATACAGCCAGCCAGTCAGTCCTCAGAATGAATGCTCCGCCCAGCGGGTCAGTGTCCACACGCACAAATGGCAAATACTTCTGCTTGATGTACTTTCGAATGTCGTACGCACGCTGCTGACGCAGATCACTGACACTTGTTGATGACAGCATTAGAAGATGACTAGCTGCTTGAATACGCGATGGACTAGCACTGGCTGCTGCAGCGACATCCGACAGCAAACCGCTGTTGTGCGCCTGTCGCTCAGGCGTTGATCGGAGTGGATCGACGGTGACCACACAATTTTTGATCAGCTAAAAATAAAGATCGAGATACACATTTTGTTCTCAAAATATGGACACGAAACGCGATGAGAGTAAGTTTAATTCAACCTGTCCAGGAGATTCACATGCGTCCAAGTCGTCGACAACGACGACACTGGTGTCGATTTCAGTCGACTCCATTTGTCCGGCATGGCACGTATGGCACTCATCTGTGTTGGTGCATGCCGTTGCGTACTGTTCTTGTTCAGTTTGAGTTTCTGTTGAGATCAAAGTCTCCGGCGGGATTTCCACGGGAGCGAGGGTAACGAGACTAAGCGTTGGTTGACAGATCGACGTTTGAGTGCACGTCGTGCACAATTGTTCCTGAGGGCTTATTGTTTGGCAGGATGCACTTGCGGTATTGACTTCTGTGTCCGTTGACGCATCCTGCACGCAATCCTGAGACTGTGCAGTTTGACTCGACACGGATAGAGTTGATACTTGATTTGCGACGGGAGTGGGAACAGCAGCATCAAGTGAAACGCACGAAGAAACGTTGACAGCAAGCGCGTCGTCAATCGTATTTTCTGCATGATGCATCCCGGAAAGTGTGGGGGCCGAGAGAGAACCGCCTTCCAGTAATCGAGTGCGTGGAATTCTGATTTTGATGTGAGGGAGAGGTGTCGGCACATCAAATTTTGGTCGTTCTTCTGCGTCATGTTCCACCCTTGGTTCGATGGATTGTTCCAGCTTTATGGGCGGATGCGGTGACTCGGGTGTGGTGCTTCGGCTTCGTTCGAGACCAGCTTCATTGTCGACAATTTCCTGCATACGCTTGGTCGGAGATTCTTTCTTTTTGGGTACTTCATGTTGTTGATTGAATGACTGATCTTGTTGCTCGTCAATATCTTTCTTATCTGGAGTCAATGGTTCCAGCAGTCGTTTTGCAGCCCGTCGTCGCAGCTTTTCCGCTAAGTTTAGGGTTGCTTGCGGATCGTGTTGAAGCCGATGCGACTGACGAATTGACGTGGCCATGGCTGAGATCGCTTGAATCTGGTGACAGCGCTCAATTCATGAGAAAAGTTATTCAGAAATTTAGCCCATGGAGATTCTCGGTGCGCTCGCGAAAATCGACGTCAGATTCAGGTTCGGTTTTCACAATGACGAAAAAGTGCAGAGACTCTCTTCACGTGAGCCAACCGTAATTTTCAGCAATTATGGAACTGTAACCTTTTTACTGAAGCACCAAAGTGTAACGCACCAGCGCATCACGCCTCTTCTTTCACGTCGGCCAACCAATCAGCGTTGTGGCTGGGCGGAGCCTGTAAAATTTTTCATGATCGTTCAAAATTTTCGTGTCATTATCGTCGTCGCTGGTGGAACTAACTTTATTGACTTGACTCGATAGCTAGCTTTCAAGGTTTTATAGTTTTTGTGCGTTATATTCGTACGTCTAAGCTCGACCAATATTGCGACATTTCTGTGCAGAGTACGCTGATTCCTCGTTTATCGTCCATCAACAAAACCGAATCCTAAAAATGGCCACCACCGAAGCTGCCGCTCAACCGACGAACGACGCCGCGCCCGCCGCCAAGAAGCCGAAGGTCGACGAAGATCCGGATGCGAGCAAAGAATTCGATGCCGACACGCAGAAGGCTCTCGAGGAAATTGGTTTGTCTTTCTCGCTCGTTTTTGCTTTTGTTTTGCTGTTGCTCGCGAAAATCCTGGTGTCCTTGAGAGTGTTTGGATTGGACTGATGAACATAATCGAGTGTTACATCGTCGTTCCCTGCCCTGCCTCAGGATTTATAATAAAACGAGAACCACGCTATGTCCGAAAAAGTGTCATTCGTCTTTGCAGATGCGTGCCAGAACGAGATCGACAGCCTGAATGAAAAAGCCAGCGAAGAAATTCTGAAAGTGGAGCAAAAATACAACAAACTTCGTAAACCCCACTTCGAGACGCGCAATGAACTGATTAAGAAAATTCCGAACTTTTGGGTTACGGCGGTAAGCTGGAATTTGTCTGTTGCGTGCGTTCATGGCTTTCTTTCAATAAATTCGGAACAATTCTTGTGTTTAGTTATATGCTCACTGGTAGCGTTCGTGTCGTGGTTGTAGTGTTGCAACATAGTAAGTGGGCGGAGTCGGTTCAACATGACGGCATGTATACCGAGCACTTGTTGTAAACAATCGTGCTGTGGTGTGCCCTGTGTTCATTCTTGTTAAACATGCTGTTTTGGCACCACTTTGGGCACAGAGAAACAGCAGAGGTCACATGCACTGGTGCAGTGTAGTGGCAGGCAGATGGTTGCAAGGTACCCCCTACCCAGCCTCCGGGAGGTTGCAACGTACCCCTGAGGTCCGAAAAAAAGGTGTTTTTGCATGCATTATACTGCAAATTTGGCCGAGAAATCGGTACGTTTTTGCATTTTGGCCGATAATTTGCCTAAAATACCTATTATATGGAGGTTTGCGCGCGGAGCGCGCGATTTTTGGGGTTTTGAGGTCGAAAAACACTAATTTTTGCCTATAAAAACCATAAATTGATGGTTGCAAGGTACCCTCCGGGGTGGTTGCAAGGTACCTACCCTTCCCCCCCATCCCCCGCAAGGGGTGGTTGCAAGGTACCTACTCCTTAGTAGGGTTAGAGAGATGTCGGGTGCCGGGTGTCGGGTGCCAAAAAAGTGTAGGTGTCGGGTGCCTCCAGGTGTCGGGTTTTTTGGGACCCGACATCCGACACTTACGGTTCAAAACATCAGTTTTGCCGAGAAAAGAATTTTGAGAGAAAATTTTCTTCGAACCAAATGTTTCCGAAGACGCAGAATCTGTCATTTTGGTGTTTGTGTGAAAATACATGAATTCAGTCACTTGATCCAAAAATTGCACTAATTGTGCGAAGGAGCAAAAAGTTGCCTGTTTTTGGTCCAAAAACAGGTGTCGGGTGTCGGGTTTTTTCCAAAAACTAGATGTCGGGTGTCGGGTTTTTTGGAACTGTCGGGTGTCGGGTGTCGGCTTTTTTCTCAAATGTCGGGTGTCGGGTGTTTTCAGATGTCGGGTGTCGGCTGTCGGGTGTCGGGTACCCCCCGACCTCTAACCCTACTCCTCAGGGGGGGAATCCTCCCCCCATCCCCCCCAGCCACTACACTGCACTGGTGTAACTGGGGGGAGCCGGCCTAGGTACAGTAGGTACGTAGGTTGACGCTCCAGGCTCCATCAGCTAGGTCGCCGCCCCCTGGCTGGTACAGTGGGTTGCGATTTTTGTTTCAAAACAGTACAAAATCGGTTTTCACTCGAAATAGGCGAAAATGCGAAATTAGCGTTTTAGAGTTCATTTTGATCAATATTTCGACCTGAAAATTTTTTGTTCCCCCTAGCCGCCCCACATTTTTGGTGGTACATTAGGTTGCCGCCCCGCCTGGGTAGCTACACCACTGGTCACATGCACGCACCTTCACCTGTCCTGAACATCAACCTGTTGCAGTATCCCAAGTCATACAATCCTGATCGTTGTCATGACACGATGATTGCATAATGCTAACAGAAATGATCGTTACATAAAAACGCACCGTCGTGTATTTCAGTTTGTCAACCATCCGCAGATCTCGGCTGTTCTCGACGAAGAGGAAGAAGAATGCTTACACTATCTGAACAAAGTCGAGGTAAGATGCGGCTCTCTGTCACTCATTGACTGCGCTTTGCGCCAAAATTGCAAATTTGCGAGCAAAAACAATCAAAGTAGATAAGGGAAAATTGTATCTGTCGGTGTCGGTACTTTAGAAAAAGGTGACCGACGCCGATCCCTGGTCAGCGTCACGTCACGTGACCTTCAAAGTCTTTGGCGAACATTAGTTGCGAGTGGCATTGGCATATACACGTACATGAACCTTCGAGGCACCGACTTTTGGTGTGCGTGAAAGCTAGGTGCAGGTCCGCAACATACTGTCCCCCTTTAAACTGATTGGCACGACTTTATCCAACAAAGACTTACTGTTGTAAAAAATATGGCGTGGCACGGCGCCGGTTATTCCGCCCGGACTTCGTGTACATACATACATACTTGAACCCATACTATGTATACATACTGAACTACACTTGCGGACCGAAAAAACGTCTTTTCGAAAAAAACCGTGTTCCCCGAGGCCAAAGAAATACGTTTTTATTTTTCCGGTTTTTTTCAAGTGGCAACTTTTGGAGAAAAACGTTTTTTGCAAACATTTCCGAGAAGTTTTCCAAGCTCGCGAAATAATGTTGTCAGAAACCATTGTAAATCGGTTCTAAATAGTTTAAAATAAGCGTTTTTCAAGCTTCAAATGCATTTTTTGTCTGTTTCAGACCATTGCCCGACAAAATTTTCTCCAAAATAGAGGTTTTTGTACCACACCTTGAGTACCGGAAAAATATTTAAAAAAATGTTTTTTTTCGGAAAAACTGATTTTTTCCAAAAATATGTTTTGTGAACAATACGCAAGTATACGCAAGCACTGAACATGTGCCAAACAGGTCACCAACTTTCGGACACGGTGATTTGCGGTCTTACAATTGTCTTTTTTCTCCACAGGTCGAAGAATTCGACGACATTAAGAGCGGCTACCGCATCAAATTCAGTTTCGACGAGAATCCGTTCTTCAAGAATGAAGTTCTCGTCAAGGAATTCTTTCTCGGCACCGCTGAACCGTCCAGTACGTCCACAAATATTGAATGGAAAGAGAACATGGACCTGGTGAAGAAAAACGAGGTTCGTTTCTCATCTGATCTGGTTCTGAGATTGCAGTTTCACAGGTAAGTACGTAATGTACAATAATGTTCCAGACATGTCAAACTTGACGATCGAATCTGATCAGAAATTTTCGCTTATAATTTGCGCCATGTAACGTCATGATTTCCAGTCGTATCTCATCTACTACGCCATGCAATAGTAATACTCGTCTGCAAGTTGTAATTTGAATGCTCGAGACGAGAGGTTCCTGTTCACACGAGCTCCCGTTGCAAAGTTGTGCATCACAATTTCAACAAACCTCGAAAGTCAAGAACTAAGAAGCAACGTGACTGAATCTGGAACAGTCACCTAGTTTGATACCTACTGACCGGTCACACCAGTCCAATTCTGAACCAATTGCCAACCTTGTGTTTTGTTGAAGCAGGAGGCCGCGAAAGCCGGTCAGAAACGGCCCGCATCCGCACCCCGCACATTCTTCAGTTGGTTCAATGACAACACGGATGCGAGCGCTGACGATATTGCCGAGGTTCGTTTGCGTCCAGCACAACTTCATACTTTTTGTATTTGTTGCGTCAGTTTTAATTTTCGCCAACAAGTGTTTCGTAGTTTATATACATAGTTTGGACTTAAGCCAGAGCCAGAGTGACAGGGGTAGACACGCCACTCATTCCTCGAAAAAAATGGAACCTTTTCACAATAAGCATTGTTTTATCGCTCTGATTAGTCTGATCATTGACCGACGGTTTCACTACAGGTGATCAAAGACGACATGTGGCCGAATCCCCTGCAGTATTTCCTGGTGCCCGAAGTGGACATGGGTGAGAATGGAATGGAGGGAGACGAGGACGAGGGTGATAGTGAGGATGAGGAGGCTGATGGAGAGGGTGAGTGAAGATTGGTTGTGATTGGAACAGATATGTACGTCGAAAATATCGGGGGTAGCATGCATGCACCTGGCTGGCGGCATAAAAACTCATCGTGACCGCAGTCATCCAAGATTTATTTTCGCGCTAATGTCAGATTCACTTCTTCTATTCAATGTTGGAAGATATTCAGTGTTTTATTTCGGTACTCATTTTGCATTGCAGGCGAGGAGGGTGATTTCGACGAGGGCGATGACGGTGATGAGAATGAGGGCGACGAATGAGTGGCATCGACGTTTTAGCTTATCTGCGGGTGTGATATATTGAGAGTCCGTTTTTTCTTATTTGGTTTTTTTCATTTTTGTTGCTTTTTTCATCGCGTACGTATACATAATTTTTGTCCTCGTTTGTGTACGTTCTTACGCTGCTGCAGTATTTTGGTGCGTTTCTGTCGACTGGACGACAAGGGCAAGAATTCGTGTGCGAGTTTATCAAACTTTCTGTCTTCAGTGTTATTGGTAACTGTGTATCCAACTACAGAGCCTATCCCACAAGTAAGTTCGTCGCAAAATCTCTCTTATCGAATCGGATCAGCTGCTGTTTATGTGTGGCATAGGTGTAGCGGCAGAAAAGCTTCTGTAACCATTTTGAAACAATTTTGACTTCGAAACTGTCTTATAATACCTGTTGCATTGATGTCGTTGTGTGGTAATTCTGAATAAACTCGTTGTTGTTCTTGCCAAATGATCGGATTTTGTGGATTTTGAAAACGTGCCATGCGTTGACTCGCTGCGTTCATGGCTACCGGCTTATCATTTTCTTCCATAGATTAATCGAACCAGATCTGATAGTGAGACGAGAAAGTACACCGAGCGACATATCCAGAGTTCCTACGACACGACAATGAATATACACGAATCACCCTAAAAATTTGTATTGTACAATGAGACTTGACTAGCGAATTTCTACAGTTGTGAACACGTGCACAATTCGGACTCGAATATACATTGCTTTGTGAGGTGGGCTGACGCCAAATCTACATTCCACACTAAAACATGCTTTCATATAAAAGCTGTGCTATACAACGTAATAAGGGACTCAGCCGAAATTAACAGCTTTTCCAAAATAAGCCTGTAGATTAGCTTCCTTGAACGCTTCGGACAGTGTAGGATGTGCGTGACACACGCGGGCAATGTCCTCGCAGGATGCACCGTATTCGAGCGCTAGTGCTGCTTCGGCGATCATTTCACCGGCACCCTGAGAATTGTCAAGCAATTTGTTTCGTTGCCGTGGTCCGGGTCCACATTGTTGAACACTCTTCTGTATGGTTGACACATTTGCCTGCTAGTTTTTGGCAGAATATAATACGTTGGTGCCTGATCAACGATGCTGGTCGAAAATGATCCTATTATAGTCATGTCCATGCCCAAGCAAGGCGACGATTCGCTCGCAACGCACCCCGCTGAGTCATGTGGGGTCACTGCGCATGTGTACTGCGTGAAAACACCGATAATGCAGACCGACCGGCAAACTAAAGCACAAGGTCAATCCAGTCCCAACAGTATTCTGTCCAAGTGAGTTAAGACTATGACTTCATACATCAACCATTTTACCCAAAGAAACCAGTTCACCACATGATCAACCTCTACCGAAATGCCAAACGGGGGCACGGACAAAACAGCGACAAAAAAGGCGAAAAAACAAAGCTTGTAATCTCACTTGGACATTAGGCTTGGGCTTAGGTTTAGATTTGGGATTCGGCTTAAGCCCACACCTGCCCAACTGGATATCTCTAATCTCCTCCACTCAGTGGCCGCTGTTTTTGATGCTGTTTTTGAAATTAGCGAATTGTGCCCCTGCTATTTTTTCGCGCTGTTTTGTCCGTCGAAGGAACGTACCGGTCCAACAATGTGTGCGCCGAGCAACCTATCCGTCTGTTTGCACGCCACGACTTTCACAAATCCGTCCGCATCTTGTATCGTCTTCGCTCGGCTGTTGGCCAGAAACGGGAACTTGCCTTTCTTGTAATCGACTTTCTGAAGAACAGGAAGAATGCACGAAATTTAGATAAATATCAGCAAACGTATTATCTCAAACAAACGAACCTCTTCTTTGAGCATTTCCTCAGTCTTGCCCACCCAGGCTACTTCCGGATGCGTGTAAATGACGGACGGAATGCAGTTGTAATCAATGTGAACCGCGCCACCGGCGATACCCTCCACGCAGATTATACCTGCGATGTGAGAAAAATACCCAGATGTGCATTGTGCTGATAATACTCAGTGAGTTTGTGCAAGCGATATTTTTTCGACCAGCATGACGTTGTGTGTTATGTGGACATCTGGTGCATTTTCGCTGGCTATGGCCTGATGCACCGCCTGTTTGTGCGAACAAATCGAAGCGGGCAGCCGAAAGAAACCACCTTGTATAACACTGTGGTGGTTGGGCGGGATTCCCCCCAACGGTATCTATCTCGAGCCGACCTCTAAGGTTATCTCGAGTCATTTATTTATTTAGATTTATGTTTGTCACATTTAAAAATGTTTTTTCAATCTCGGAGCCACTAAAAGTTGCTGGTCATTTTAGGCCAATTCTCGGCCGAAAATGTCAAAGGCACCCACTATTAGGCCGATTTTGCAGTAAAATTGCATGTAAAAAAACGTTCAGCTTTCTCCTCTAACAGCACAGACACACAAAACTTCACCCACATACCCTCATCCTCGGCTTTGTGTGCGAGCATGGGTCCGGCAATACAGTCGCCGATGGCATAGATATTGGGCACGGCAGTGCGAAAGTGATTATCGGTCTCGATCCGACCGGCTTTGTCCTTTTTGATGCCGACCGCTTCGAGATTCAGTCCATCCGTGTAGGGCCGTCGACCGATGCACACAAGCAGAACGTCGCAATCGAGCTGTGAAATAAATTATGTTCATTAATTTTCGATCATCTAAACGCATGTGTGTTTGGTTATTAATTTTAGGACGTTTATTACTTCTGCGCACGACCCCACATGCAACGATTGTTTTTGCTCAATTGCACTCAGTGATGTAGTTGGGCGCGGAGGGCATAAGGGGTAATACCCAAACTGCTAGGTAGCTTTCAAGCTCCCAGACACATGCCTCGCAAACTGGCCAGCCAGCTGCCTTGTTCAGTTCATCAAGTCAAATAAGTGTTGATTTTAGTACCAGAGTGGCCATTTTTATGGTTCAAATGCGCACTTTAAGGGTCCATGTAGTGAATTGATCGGGACACACCATTCTGTACAGTGTCTAGAATATTCACCCTGGAATTCGCCTTGTGGTCCACGACCTTGGCCATATATTTAGCCCGAAGTAGCGATTGTACCAAATAAACTAGGCAAACTAAACAAGGCAAACTACACCAACATGAGCTCAATTTCGCAGCTGGCAGAATTGTGAAACATTCCGACGTGGCTGCTGATTTGGGAAATGTTACACGTTGAAGAATACAAAATGGAGCATGAGGATTTTCTTTTTCTATTCGTTTTGAATACATACCACCTTCGAAATCGGGCTTGTGTTGATGTAGTTTGCCTTTACATCACTGACTTCACTGTTGGCTTTCTCGCCACCAAGAAACCTTTTCTAATCGACTAACGTTGCGTGGCTGGCGCCGCATTATTTTTTTGCTGCAAGCGCCAAAAGATCGACCCCAATTCACCACATTCCGCCCAAAAATATTTTTTGATGTCAGTTGCTATGGAAAACCAATTTAAAAAATTTCTCGGAATGATTGTCCCTCAAGAGTGCCGTGGATGCAAATGACCACCGCAGTGGCTGGGGGGATGCGGATGGTGATTCCCCCCCTAAGGGGTATTGATATCTATCTCGAGTCAACCCTTAAGGGGGGATGGGGGGAAGGGTATCTATCTCGAGCCGACCCCAGGGTATCTCGATCACGTAGATTTATGCTTTTCAAAGGCAAAAATGGGTGTTTTTCGACCTCGGAACCCATAAAAATCGCGCGACCCAAAAAATGACCATTTTAGGCCAATTTTCGGCAAAACTGTCAAAAAATACCCATTTTTAGGCCAATTTTGCAGTAACATTGCATGCAAAAAACGGCCTTTTTTCGCCTTTTGACGGACTATAGGGGTATTTTGGGTAGTCTCTGGGGGGTATCTCGAGTAACTCCGAAACCTTCCCCCTAGGGTATCTTGGGTCGATTGGCCTGCCACCACACTGCAAATGACAGTCAATTAAAGCTGACCTACGGTCCACTGCCAACCTGCGATTTTTCACCCGTTTTCGCTGCTTCAAGATCAACGGTCATAGTGCCATCGCTTTTCGTTGTAGCGCCCATGCATTTGGTGTTCATCAGGAATTTCAAGCCTGAAAAGAGTCGATTTATGAAATATACGGCAAATTTAACTTGGAAATCACACCAAAGGTACCTTGCTTGGTGAGAATTTTCTGAAAATTGTTGGCCACTTCCATGTCGATGCCCATGCCGCCGACGTGGCCGAGAAACTCGACGCACGTCACTTTGGCACCGAGACGCGACCAGACCGAGCCCTGCAGAATCATGTCATTTAATTAACTAAAAATGAGTGAGCTAAAAATCTGTACTGATATCTGACTCAAATCTTGTGATCGGGCCAGCCCTTGCACTGTATTTATCAGCGATCGACTATTTCGACATGTTGACAAGCAGCGTGACGGATGCTCTTCGACATGATGCATAGCAAAGGCGGACGTGAGAAGAGCCAGGGTGCGCCAACTCGATTTGAAGTGGGCGACCCTGAGCTGAACCTCTACGTTCGAATATTACGCCCAACACCAGCAACTGACCGTTTCCCTAATCGAAATCGCAATCGTGACTAGTTTTCTCGAAATATTCTCAACACAACCAAGTCACGTGGCCAAGACATATCCGGTCAACTCCAATTACCAAATTTGATACTGCTGAAAGTAAGTAAAAGGATGAAGACGAAACGCACCAATTCAACACCAATTACACCGGCTCCGATCACGACCAAATGTTCGGGCACTTTCGGCAGACTGAGCGCGCCGGTGGATGATATGATTTTCTGTTCGTCGATAACGATTCCGACTTGTTCCCCGTTCGGAAAGGGCGTCACATCGCTGCCGGTGGCAATGAGAATATTCTTGGTCTTGACCGTTTTCACACTTCCGTCATTTTGAGTGACTTTCACTTCGTTCGGCGACGCGATCGAGCCACGGCCCTCCAGTCGGGTCACTTTATTCGATTTGAACAGCGCTGCCACGCCGCCCGTCAGTTGCTTGACTGACTTCTCTTTTTCGGACATCAATTTGGCCATGTCCAGCCGAAGATTGTCGAATGCGATGCCTGATAAATCAAGGAAGAGTGAATATGCTCAATAATAGCGAGTGGTATTGAATATCAAATTTGGTGATGATCGGATTTTGCTTCAAAAGCTAGGTCACTACATCTGACAACGTGCCGTTTCTAAATCGCGAATATTTCGAACGTTACTTCTTGCAACAATTCGGTCAACCATAAATCATGTTGTGAACATTGGATCTCGGCACGATTTAGCACCAACAGTACGCTGGTCGAAAGCTCAGAATTGATGTGATCAGAACATATCGGTAAATCTCCAAGTAACTTCAACTGAGAATTGAAAAAGTCACGTGATCACGTATTCAAATCAGAATCAGATCACCCAAGTTTGACAGCGCTGTTGCTGAATACTTTTGATGCCCCATCACGGCGATAAAAAAGCTGTACGGAAGTACCTCGTTGTGCCATCGATCCATTGTGCGCCTCATGATACATATGCGAGTTGTGGAGAAGTGACTTTGACGGGATACAGCCAACATTCAAGCATGTGCCACCAAGCGTGGGATATTTCTCGACCGATACGGTGCGCATGCCAAGTTGGGCAGCCTTGATGGCCGCAACATAACCGCCGGGGCCACTGCCGATCACGACAAGATCCGCTTCTGGAAAGAAGTCAGGCATGAACACGACTCGGGGTTTGAAACTCCATAATGTGTGCGTTATGCAACCGAGGTGCGGGCCGGGCCGGCCCGATTGCCACCTCTGCAACACACACACCATATCCATATTGTGCGACAGGATGTGGAGCGTGATTGTGTGGGCGCGACACTGGTGCCCAGCAGTCCCAAGTACGACAAGATCGGGATTGGGAAATAAGGATAAAATAGACATCGGGCGAGGTGTCTTGTCTTGCCCTCACCTATACTTGCGTATTTTTCCGCAAAATATATTTTTGGAAAAAAAACCGTTTTTTTTCCGGAAAAAAAACCGTTTTTTTTCCAAATATTTTTCCAGTACTTAAGGATACCCATGGTCCAAAAACGCCTATTTTGGAGAAAATTTTGTCTGGAAATGGCCTGAAACAGGCTAAAAATGCACCTGGAGATTAAAAAGTGCTCATTTTGAACTGTTTAGCACCGATTTACATTGGTTTTGACAACATCCTTTCGCAACCTTTGAAAATATTTCGGAAATTTTTGGAAAAAAAACGGTTTTTTTTCCAAAAGTTGCCACTTGGAAAAATTTCCGGAAAAATAAAAACGTATTTTTCCGGGCCTCGGAAAAAAAACGGTTTTTTTTCGGTTTTTTTTCCGGAAAAAAAACGGTTTTTTTTCCGGCCCGCAAGTATACCCTCACCTACCCAGGAACCAACAAACCTGTAGCGTCGCAAAACGACCGTGATTGAACAAAGATGCCACTAATCATCGAACAAGTGTTCGGCTTCAGCGTTGGGCGAACAAGACGGGCCAAGGAACTCATCTCGCTGATTCTCAAGTTCACACACAAAATTACAGAATTGGTCAATCAATCACTTGTTGTTGCCCTTTCACTTTGCGGTTCTCCGGCAGTAGCGAACGAAATCGACGTGGCTTGAAAGTGAGAAAATTGCTGTTTGAATCTTATTTTCAAGATGCGGTTATGAAGATACAAGTGTGCATGTGCTGCGCTGCAACATTTGGGGCCTCCAACATTTGACATTTTGGTAACACGGACATTTTAAAGAGAAAAAAACAAAGAAAGAGAAAAGGTTTCATCGATTTTCTGTTGCATTGCGCTTATTATGGATGCACCGCACTGTGGTGCTTGATTTTGATGGTGTCATGTTAATTCTGGCTGGGCTGGTGCTTGGATTCGCGCAGATAAAGGGACTATAAACCGAATAAAGCATTTATAAAATATCTTGATTTTATCACGGATCTATCACAAAGCATGGCGAGTTTACTGCAAATTGACCGTGTTCAATATCGATGCGCATGTGGAATTTGGGAGCCACTTTCCAAGCTCTATTTCGATCGACATTGCCGATTGTTTCGATGCGCACAATGTTTGAGCCATGAGGTTTGTTTCGTGCATTACATGATGATTCTTAGAGAGGTCAAAACCTGTTAGACTCTATTTCTATTTCGCTGTTAAGGAACGATATTCGGCAATCGATTTCGTGAAGGGTAATTTCCTACACATCAGTAGAAGTGTGAGAAAATTTGACCATTTTGGACCATAAAGTAACCATGTTGGCACCAAAATCAAAAATTTTTGGTTGATGTCCTTGCTGATAGCTGGGTTTGGGGTGTAGATTTCTTCGGTAGCACGGTGGACATGCATAGATACATAGCTAACCCATGTTTGGGGTATTACTCCCTCCCACCCCGAACCACATCAGTGGCTCTTATTTTTACATGTGTTTGTTGTGCGCAATGTTCGTGATCAAAAGACCGTCATGAGCGACCATGCGCCAGTGCCCAGTGACAAATGTGCACCCATACGCAATTCCAGATCGACAGCTGCTTCTGCTCTCATTGTCTGGAAACGATGCCGGCGGCCGAGGCGCGCACGAATCGCAATCGATGTCGCAATTGTCTGGAATGTCCCGTGTGCGACACGACGTTGCTGCTGAAGGTCACGTCGATATTGCCGCCGGAGCACCATCATCCGGATCAGGTTCGTTATTTGTTCGCACTTTAAATCAGGTTCGTTCTGCGACGGAAATTCACAAATTTCAATGTCTTTTCGGAAACGTCAACGTTTGTCTGACTTGTCCATTTTTTTATTCAGTTGCAACTTGTTTATTTCAGGCCAATGTCGACGACAGACCACCCCAGATCGGCATGGCCCCGAACAAGGCGTACTATCTGTATTGCGCTGGTTGTTTCTGGAGTTCGCGATTCGCCAACATTTCCGATCAGACGCAGGCCGGCATGGTGGGATGGAACAAATTGGAATCGCAGTCTGACGATCAGGTTTTTCACGCTAAGTCGAGGGTTTTTTAGGTCTTTTCCTTTCATGCCACATGATTAATTTTTTATTCAGCTGAACGCTGCGTTGGACTATTATCGCAAGTTAGCTTCTATTGAAAAGACTGACAAAGACAGGCAAAAGTTGGCCAAACGACGCACGCACCCCATGTTCTATTCGGTTGGTCCCTCAACGAAATCCGAATTTTGGTGCAGCAGTCTTTGACACTAAAATTTTTAAATACACAATGCACATGTGCTGTTTTTCGTTTCAGGATAAATTTGGACTGTCGTCCATTTATGCCAGAAAGCATTTGGGGGCAACGGACTGGTAAGTTCGGTCTGAGAGCTATCTTCACACGCGCAGTAGGAATAGACACAGGGTGTCATTTATCGTACGATTACGAAAGTATTCCGTTTTTTTGTGCGTGCGTGATGCAACTTAGAAACTAATTGCCGAAATTATTTTTAGGAAACAGGCAGACGTAGACGGAGGCAGCGAAGCAACGGTTGATGTGCCAGAGTTGCCGGAGACGATTTTCACCGATGCCGTTGACGTGACGAAAGGTCAACTAAACTCTCGGAATATTGTTTTCAAACAAATTGTGGAATTTTGCGTTTTGCAGTGAGTTCGTTGCATCAGCGTTTCAAACAGCCAGTCAATCAGCCAACCGACATCGCTAGTCTTCTGCCGTCGCACAAACGCGTTATGATTCGTCGGTCGCTCCGCTGCAAGGTGAGACACAGTCAACATCATACTTGGTGAACTCCCTACTCAAGTGACTTTTTTTAATAACGGACATTGTTTCGAGATCTGCCGATGTCATTGTACTTTTGATGACGTAAGTTTTTCGCCCGTACATTTAAAAAATTCTTCGAAATATGCCCAGAGAAGTCGCGTGAGTAAGGTTGATTCAATCCCACCCAATCCAATTGCCAATTTTGATGTGATGGATTTTTTGATGGATTGCTTCGCGATAAAGTTTGTAGATGTACATTTGATCACAGGAATGCGAGCATAATCTGTGTAAAGCCGAGTACTCACCGTCAAGCATCCAATTCAAGATTCAAATGTTCGCAATATTGCATGCGCCCGAGGTGCGCATTCTGACGCAACCAGACATGGCCGTTGGAAAAGTGAGTCCTGTTCGGAGTTTTGAAGAATCCTGATGATTTCATGCTGTGAAAATAATACTAATCCATGCATTCCAGACATGCAATCTCGACCTGACACTGCAAAACCTCACTGCTGGTTTAACTCACATAACCTTACTGCCGGCCCCCGACCTCGATGAGAAGTTTCCCGGGAGCGTGGAGGTAGGATATGGCTAACATAAGTGAACACTGTTTCTTCTGATCGAGAAACAGTTATTATGGTTATGGGTGGACGGGAACTTGTGCAACGTCAGCGGGCAGAGCCGGTTTCGTCAGATGCCAAGTTTCTGATGAACGTTTCTGACCTCTGACTTGACAATAATTTAGGCACAATTTCCCACAACGGAGTTCGCTGTGCCTAATCGGGATGAAACAGCAGATGTCGACGATTCTGGCAGTCCGAAGGATGAAAGTCGCAAATATAAGGATGACAGAGAGTTCGTGTGGTTTACAAGTTACATCATTGCCATTTATCTCCAAACAAGACTGTTCCAGGGTTGTAATTTTCCGAAAGAGTCATAAAATTGGCGTCCGAATGAAGATTACCCCCAAGCAAACTGGTGAACAAATGGTTAGAAACCCAGTTGTGATGGTTTATTTCAATTTCTTGCAACGTAGTAGTAGTTTCAGTGGGCCAGAAAGTTTGCACTTCCAAATGCTTGAATCGCGTTAGTTTGCGATCAGTTCTTGCAATCAGTAGCGTCTGTTATATTTTCCAGCTGCACATCAAAATCAAGTACGATTATGTGACGGTGCCACTGAGTACCGACGCAGCTGCGCCCGAAGTCCAATGGTATGAACAGTTGGCCCAAGTGAAATTGGGAGTAATCTGAGTTGAGCAAATTTACATTTAGCACCATGAATCTCGATTCCAAGTCATATTTATGTAATCGGTGCCAACCATCTGCAATTTTTTCGCCAATATTGTGCTGCTTATGTGGTCTTCCTGTCCTATTACCACCATTCATTCACTTTGAGGTTGTGGCATTTCGGCTTATGCGGTTCTCCTTTATTCATCTGCTGATTTTTTTGTTCTGAAATGATCAATTTATTCTTTTTCCCACTCGATCCACTGTTCGTCACGATTTCAATTGAGCTGTCTCTATTTGTTGGAACAACGCATTTTATGACACTCTTTGTTGTCCAAGTGGCTTTTCTACACCAACACAATTTACTCCCGCCGGTGTTGCTAAAATTTATTTATTTTATGCTAAAGCGACTAATTGGATAAATGTGGCAAAAAAACGACGGACTTGAAAACACATAAATTAGCACGAACACAAAATTGTGCCACCGAAGTCGAGGCAATTTTACGGCTGCTGTATCTCACGTCTTCGTTTGTACTCTGCTTCGGCTCTGAGTTTCTCTCGTTCTTTCATTGCCAAATATCGACCACGATTCACATCGGTTTTGACTTGAACGAACATGACAGTTGCGAACAGAATGATGCAACCCCAGGACAGCCAAATACGCCAATGAGGTGTGAAACGGCCGGTTTTGTTGTCGCCATCATCTTTGCTATTCGAACGGCGCTCGGGGAAAATATTGAGCGTTGGCTGGGGCGGCACATCTTTGGGATAGTCGAATTGCACTTCTGAATTGAAATGAGAGGTCGTTTTCGGAGAACGGTAATCTCAACAAATTCTTGGGCGCTACATGGCCACGGAACGACGAACGAGTGCGGGCCAATCAGCGCGAGCAAGTTATTCTTGTCAGTCAAAGAACCAAATACCAGTGTGCTCGCAGTACAATTTTGAATCAACCAACAACAACTTTGGTACATGGTAAACATACGTCTGCCCAGATATAACGCAAGGATTTGATCATCACATCACAAACCTCTGACTGTGCGTTGATATGGCTGCGCAAATGGATTGTATTCTGTTTCTGCTTCTTTGTTATTTGTCTGCCGTGATCTGGCTTCTGCGTCGACCTTGTGCGTTTCTGATGACGACGACCTGGCCGGATCGTGACGATTCAACAAACCAACACGATATAAGCCACCCAGCCGAGCGGTTGAACGATATATTGGCAACATGATTGAGGATGTGAATTCTGAATCTCACACACGCACAATCACCGTGCGTTTGTTACTGCTCACTCACCGCACCTGAATTCAGCAGAATCATAGCATTATTGACTGTTTGAGGGCCATATTTTCAGCGAAATCATTTGCGAAACAGTGCTGCACGTGCTGACGATGGCTGCTCTGTTTTGTATTTGCTTTTTGCATCAGTACTCGAAAGCCATGTGCCACAGTCATCGTAATTCGAATTTTAGAAATGGAAACTAGAATTGGGACTGGTAACATTGCAATCGAGGAGGCAGAAGGCGGTTGCCGCACCGCGACAGCGAGCAGGACAAATGAGAAAAGAACGGCTGCTAAAAAAACATTTGGTGCCTGTTTCTATTTTATTGGCGCGCCGCCTCGTGGTCAGCGTAGTGGCGGCAAAAATGGGTGTTTTTCGACCTCAAAACCCCAAACCGCGCGCAAACCTCCAGTCCACATAATAGCTATTTTAAGCAAATTTTCGGCCAAAATCCAAAAAAGTACCAATTTTTTGGCCAATTTTGCAGCATAATGCATGCAAAAAACACCTTTTTCGGACTCTGGGGGTACCTTGCAACCTTCCGGAGGCTGGGTAGGGGGTACCTTGCAGTGATGTAGTTGGTCCGAGCAAGAAAGCTAGCTAGCTGGAGGGGTCCGGCGCAAGAAAGCTAGCTAGCTAGCCGGGTACCCCGATTTGGGGGGTATTGGTCCAGAAGTAAAAAACAGGGGTATAAAAATTGGTCGAAATTATGCTAAAATAAGCCTTAAAGGTGCTGGTTAACAACCCTTCGACCGCGCTTGATCTTGGGGGGTAGTATATATAAACAAAGTTTGGACATCGTGTTACTCGACCCTAATCTGGTGAGCCGATTGGTTGCTTCCTGATGTTTCACGGCCACGTTGAAGTTTGCCCCTCGTGAAAAAAAACCGAAAAAATTTGAAACGCTGCTGTGACACGAATAGGCTGTTTCAAAGTTTGACACTAGAGTGACAGCAACCTCCAACAGTGTGCCGAAAACCGCAATGCACAATAGCTGTTGAAACGTCCGCATTGTTGAATAAAAAAATAAAAGGTTTCAGAAACCTGGCCATTTTTTGTCAGGATTTTCTACTCGTGTAATTTTAAGCATCTGTGGTGAATGAAATAAGTTGTCAATTACAAGTAAAAATCCTCTAATTATCAAGTTTTTTGTTTGTGCTCCCCAGTTTTCAAAACCCTACACAGCTCACACAATGTTTACCACAACATGCGCAAGACAGCCATTCCACAGCGCACACACACAACAAAGCTTGCCAGCTGAAACATTGCTGTGTTGTCGCTGTGCTGGCTGTGTGTTGTCGTTGTGTGCGCTGTGGAATGGCTGCCTTGCGCATGTTGTGGTAAGCATTGTGTGAGCTGCGTAGGGGTTTGAAAACTGGGGAGCACAAACAAAGAACTTGATAATTAGAGGATTTTTATTTGTAATTGACTTTGACAACTTATTTCATTCACCACAGATGCTTAAAATTATACGAGTAGAAAATCCTGACAAAAAATGGCCAGGTTTTTGAAACCTTTTATTTTTTTATTCAACAATGCGGACGTTTCAACAGCTATTGTGCATTGCGGTTTTCGGCACACTGTTGGAGGTTGCTGTCACTCTAGTGTCAAACTTTGAAACAGCCTATTCGTGTCACAGCAGCGTTTCAAATTTTTTCGGTTTTTTTCACGAGGGGCAAACTTCAACGTGGCCGTGAAACAGTGTTGGAGGTACTCTGGAGGGGGGGATACCTACTGTACCGCGCTCGGAGAGGGGGGGATACCTACTGTACCAGAGCCGATGGCCTGGGGGGGGGGGGGGGGGTTATGTACCTAGGGGGGGTTTGGGGGGGGGTTAGGTTTTGGGGTGAAAATGATTTATGTGGTTATTATGTGTGGAAACCTGTGAACACGTATTATTTTCTCGCGTAGCGCGCGTATTTGGGGTCATTTGAGGTAAAAAAACTGATTTTGCGGTAATTTCGGCCATTTTGGTCAAAATTTGGCACTGTTGGGGCAAAATAGGGGGGATACCTACTGTACCGGGGTGAAAAGCGGGGGGGATACCTACTGTACCATGCCAAACATCGGGGGGGCTACCTAATGTACCAGGCGAGGGGGGATACCTACTGTACTGGGGGGGGGGGTACCCCCCCCCAAACCCCCCCACCTCCAACACTGCCGTGAAACATCAGGAAGCAACCAATCGGCTCACCAGATTAGGGTCGAGTAACACGATGTCCAAAGTTTGTTTATATATACTACCCCCAAGATCAAGCGCGGTCGAAGGGTTGTTAACCAGCAGCTTTAAAATGCGTATTTTTGTGCACGTGTGAGAAAATTTGAACGAATTTGACCATTTTGGCCCATAAAATGGTCATTTTGGCACTAAAATCAACACTTTTTCTACTTGGTGACCGGAGCAAGAAAGCTAGCTAGCCAGTTTGGGGGGTATGGGTTTCGGAGCAAGAAAGCTACCTAGCAGTTGGGGGGTAAGCTACCCCCCATCAGTGCTGTGGCTACTTTTGCGGGGCGGGTAGGGTACATAGGTGGAAAAAATCGGGGCGGGTAGGGGGGTAGTGTACCTGGGATCTTGGGGGGGGGGGGAAATCCGGGTTTGGGGGGGGGGGGGGGGGGGGGAAGATTTTTCGGGGCGGGTAGGGTACAACACAAGTTTTTTCGCGTGCCTGTTTTTATGTACTAAAAAGTACGTATATCGCGCGCAGCGCGAAATTTTTTTGCACTTTTTTAGGGTTTTCGGTCGAAATTTGGGCATTTTTGACCGAAAAATGGGGGCATTTTGGGGGTAAAAATCGGGGCGGGTAGGGTACCAGGGCGGGGCGGGTAGGGGGGTAGGGTACCAGAGCGGGGCGCTCGTTTAGAACATTCTGCCCTAGCATTTTTTCTAAAATTTCACGGCAGAATATTCTACATTCTGCCGTAACTAGTATAGAATGTTCTGCCGAAAATAATGTATGTTTATACACGTGATGGCCCCTTAGGTTGGGTGACAGTTCGATGCATTCGCACAACCCTGATTTTTTCGCTGGCATACTATTCTAAACTAGATCACAAGTTACGTTTAGAATATTCTGCCATCGGCATACTATTCTAAACTAGGACATAGGTTACGTTTAGAACATTCTGCCGAACCTCTTGACACGTTTAGAATATTCTGCCGTCGGCATACTGTTCTAAACTAGATTGAAACCTACATTTAGAATGTTCTGCCGAAACATATGATACGTTTAGATGGTTCTGCCCAAATATGAACCCTTCACGACCCCAGACATGACCAATGACCACATCTCTTCCTGGCTGGTGCCTAAGCCTAAGCCTAAACGCAAAGGAAGTCAGAGCCAAACACTTGATCGCTTCCCTTTCCTTTGCGTTTAGGCTTAGGCTTAGGCACCAGCCAGGAAGAGATGTGGATTGTTGTTTTCTGGACCCGTGAAGGGTGCATAATTTCGGCAGAATGATCTAAACGTACAATATGTTTCGGCAGAACATTTTAAATGTAAGTTTTAATTCTGGTTTAGAACAGCATGCCGACGGCAGAATGTTCTAAACGAATCAACGATTCGGTAGAATGTTCTAAACGTAAGCTATGCCCTAGTTTAGAATAGTCTGCCGAGGGCAGAATATTCTAAATGTATGATAAAGCGGAGTTTTGTGTATTGAAGTGTCACAGAACCAAGCCCTCTGTATTACTATATGGACAAATTTTGTTTTTATTTTTTCGGCAGAATATTCTATACTAGTTTACGGCAGAATATAGAATATTCTGCCGTAAAATTTTGGAAAAAATGCCACGGCAGAATATTCTAAACGAGCGCCCAGAGCGGGGCGGGTAGGGGGGTAGCGTACCAGGCCGGGGCGGGTAGGGTACCATTGGGGGGGGGGACCCCCCCCCCACCCCCCCCCCCCAGCCACAGCACTGCCCCCCATACCCCCCCCAACCACATCACTGGTACCTTGCAACCATCTGGATCCATCCCCCTCAAGGGTAACCCGAAAATCAACTTTTGAAACATTCGGGCAACAGACACAGCGAGAAATGTTAACGGTTTTTTTCAGTTGTGGTCTATAAATACCTGCATTGCTACCTGCTACCTACCCCTTCCCCCCAGCTGCACCAGCGAAAACAAGTATTCCGCAGAAAATTTTCGAATTTTTTTCTGCTTTTTGGACTTTTTCAGTTTTCGGCCCTTGAAAATTGGCTGACCGGACCGGGCCGGGCCGTCGTCAAGCCAAATTGGCTATTTCTTCACCCTATCCAAGGCTGATCCTCCGCTCCGCACTTTCGAGGTTTCAGTGTTTTGAGGATGTTTGTTGTGTTAAGCCTGATCCAAAGCCTAAGTTTAAGCCTAAGCCCAAGCTTAAGCCCAAGCCAAAAAAAGTTAAAAAAACGAAAATTGTTTCTTTCGCTATCGGGAGTCGAACCCACGACCTCTGGCGTTGCAAGCTAAAGCACTGCCGCTGGGCCAAGCTGCCGACACAGCCAGAGCGCTGATTACACGGGTTTTCGCAAACAAAAGAAAGAGATTGGGCCGAGAGAGATGATGACAAGTTCCAGCTGGCTGACCTTAATGTATTGCGTGCTCACGCGAGCAGCAACGTCGTTCAACACACAAATGTTTTGGGGTTAAAAGGGAATTTACGCACCGAGGTGGAGAGGGTGTTTTTAAAAAATACATGCGTTTCTCTTTCTTTCATTTCCAAAATACGTGGAACCGGAACATTATTGGATCCGTTCCGTTCAATTCAACTTCAAAATAAGTCGTCTCATGAGTTTGTGGTTGGACTTTATAATACAATCCTAATGCGCGCGCAGTGTTACACAATACGGTGTCTGCTTGCTGAAACAGGCAAGTTGCGTGTGTTTGTGTTGGCAGCACAGCACACAACAAGAAACTTGGATGGTGTGAAGAAATAGCCGTAAATCTGAGCTGCAAAATGTAACTCACGGTTAGGAACGAGAACGAGATTTGCGGTGTGGGTTGATGGGAATCAGTCTGTTTATACCGGTGTTGCCTTGCCTGTTTACCACTGTTCGTGGCCCATGCGTCGCACTCTGCATTTTCCAACTGTGACCGTGGTATCAATAGCAGTAAATGAATAGCTGGATCACTTGATTGGACCGATAAAAGAAAAAATGACGGTGGTGATCGACGTTTGATCAGGTAAAGTAAGCCTGATACCGAGACAACAGGTTTTGGATGCTTTTATCGATTATTGGGTGATATTTTCGAAACGGTGTAAAGGTCAGTTGGGTGTAAAGGTCGGTGGAAAGCTCGGTCGACAGCTCAGTGTGATAGACCTCGGTGTAAACTTGAAAAAACATTCCACGTTAATAACAGGCAATGTTTCACGTTTACACCGAGCTACGCCGACCGAGCTTTCGACCGAACTTTACACCGACCTTTACGCCCAACTGACCTTTACACCGTTTCGAAAATTCCACCCATAGAATGTGCTGGTCACAGATCGGGACATAGATCAGCCAAGCGACGGCATGCAAAGAGCGCGGCGTGAGCGATTTCTTTTCCATAATCCGATTCGCGCTGTCGCACCATTTGAAAACAATGGTCATTATTTTGAGGTTCGTCATTGTTATCAATACCTGCCTCATTCTGTTTGATTCAGATATAAACGTCACACTGTTCTTGCACTCTCAACTTCACATTCGGATGTTTTATGCATCAATTCCATGACACAGCCATGTATTTTCACCTGTCGTGGTTCACCTGTGGTTGCAAAATGTGATGCGGCCCAGTTTGATCAAAACAAATCTGTTGAACCACATACATACACATCTCAATTTTGTCAACGAGCGGCGTGTTCCATTCAATTTTCTGTGTTTTTTTGCCTGTTTGACGCGATGTCACAAAAACGCGGCCGGTACAGCACATCACCCCAGCGCGGCGGTGTCATGGCTAACGCACATGCACATGCAGTGATAACATTACAACGCTATTACATGCATCCATTTCTCATATATACATGTTGAAACAGCGCGGAGCCTCGTATTGACATGAAGGATGAACTAATATTTCTATTATAACTGAATCACCGCCGCTACATCCAAATATGCTTATGGATATTTTTCGTCACCGCGAGAGTGATAAAACCAAAAAGTACGAGTGCGCCTGCATGTGTTTCAATTCTGATATGTCAACCAAAGTGCATCACGTCATATCATTACGATGATGTCACGTGTTCGAAGCACCCAACTGTTCGTGCACCGCTGGGAATCAACAAACTTGGTTCTTGTTCTTGTTCAAAGTGCGGTTGCAAATGCAAAACATTTCCCCCGATCCACAACGAGATTTCCTTATATTTATACATAAGCGCGCGTGGTGTGCACGCACGGCGGCGGGTGCACCCTTTCCTTTCTCTTATGTACACCTTTCAATGTTGGTTGGTTGCATTGCGTTTGGTTTTGCACATCGATGATGTTATCGCTATCGCATTTTACACAAACCCACACAACACGTACACCAGGCATCAACATTACAATCCAAACGTATTATGCCGATTTTTCTCTCTGTGACTGACTGCTGAACTCATACGTTATACGCTATCTGCAGCTTGCAATATGCAGATGCATGTGTGTGAGGTACACATGTACAGCTGCGCTGCGGTTACGTGAACTCTCAGAATTTGGTATTTCCCTTATTTTGCAATGGTGCGCATCCTCCCTCATGCAACAACAAAATTATTGTCTGTTTTTTCGCACACGTTTTTTGTTCGCGAGTCGAGGCGAGTTCAGCTGTTTAGTACCCTCACGCAGTCGTCGTCGCGGTGGCGCACGCATGATTCGAGCAGAAACTGCCATGAATACATACGGGCACTCCACCACCTGCCTCCGACGACGTATAAGCAAGCCGCATTTTGCATGTGCGTGCGCTTTCTTTGC
>JASAMV010003173.1:0-10249 GCA_030248065.1 Rhynchonema sp. JSB1_4
GGACGTATACTTGCGTATTTTTCCGCTAAATATATTTTTGGAAAGAAAAACCGTTTTTTTTTTTCCGAAAAAAAAACCGTTTTTTTCCAAATATTTTTCCAGTACTTAAGGATACCCATGGTCCAAAAACGCCTATTTTGGAGAAAATTTTATCGGGAAATGGTCTGAAACAGGCTAAAAATGCACTTGCAGATTAAAAAGTGCTCATTTTGAACTGTTTAGCACCGATTTACATTGGTTTTGACAACATCCTTTCGCAACCTTTGAAAATATCTCGAAAATTTTTGGAAAAAAAACCGTTTTTTTCCAAAAGTTGCCACTTGGAAAAATTTCCGGAAAAATAAAAACGTATTTTTCCGGGCCTCGAAAAAAAACGGTTTTTTCGGTTTTTTTTCGGAAAAAAACGGTTTTTTTCCGGCCCGCAAGTATAGCTGGACGTATAGAAAATTCTTCGCCAGCGTTGGTTGACCTATAAGATTTAGCTACCCGGACAAAAACAACCTCAAAAAAGAAGCGGCAATTTCATTCGATCAAAAGAATGCTGTCCAACAGTCACAACAAAAAGGTTATGAAACAGCACCTAGTTGATAAGCGCGCACGTGCGAGTCCAATTCACGGCTGGAACTCACGTGCCTTCGAAAAATGCGTGGCTTAACGGAATTGTTTTCGCAAAAATGGCGGGTATCCTTTAGCAAGTGAAGGAGCAGACAATCAGCGCGTGATATGTGTCCCGGTTGAACTTTCCAAAATCTCGGCTGTTGCGTGAGTTGCGCGTGATAGTAGCCATAACATCGGGCGCTGGCGCATTCCTGCTGATTGACCGGTACCGTATGCCGTGGCTGTCAGACGGGTTACAGTGGTTGCTGCGAGGGCAGTGCCGTATTAGGGCAATGCCACATGAGGCAGGTTGCACATTGCACAGCTGAGTGGAGATCTGGGCGCGTACGTTTGACTCACCATCACACACACACACATGGGTCCGGTTATCATGTGGCACACAACATGTTTGTTAGGTTGGCACACGCGCTGATTCGACACCCATGCACATTGAACAGACGTAGTCAGCGAGTCATTGAACAAAGTGTTCCACTCAACGTATGGCCAGCAAGGTGCACGTTGTGGCACGTTTGTATGCCTGTCGCATCATAATGCAGCAGCCTGTGGCCTGTTAAATGCATATTACAACACTGGGTCGCGAGAAATTACAAAAACCGCTATGCGCATGTCTTAACTATGCAATAAGTGCACTGTATATGTACCACCTCACCAGTGCACCGCACTGTAAGTTAGTACGTTTTTCCCGTGCAAATGCATGGGTTCAGCTTATTTAGCTTTCATACCAACGATGACCTGAAGCAACACTCATCTGTGAAATAAAGAACCCACAGCGCACGAAACAGTATGTATAAATAAAGGAGCAAAATGCTATAAATAAAGCAAGACTGACCAGAACACGGTTCGAATTCGCATTTCGTCTGACTGTCCGTCAGTCGGTTGGAATCAATTGGGTGCCACACAAGATTGCGGCGAGATTATTTGGGTAATCAATATGATTTTGAGCATTCATTGGTTTCAGCTGAAAGCATAAAACGCGCGCGCGAAACGTACGCAAACAATTACGCGGAAGCGGGCTATTGCATACATAAGCTAAACAGAAATGGCTCAAAAGTGAGACATTGTCAGAAATGCACAAAAATTGTACCTAACTATAAGAGGTGGGAGGCAGACACCAAGAGTCGGTAAACGGCTGGATTAATTTGTGTTCCAAAACACAACCTCCGCGGGCTCCATTAATGTTATAAGGGTTCTTAGTTACCGTGTCATACCTCAGCTATTACTAAAGAATTGAGGGCTAGCCCCTCTAGGAAAGCAAAGCACAAGGTTACATTATGATAGGTTTATCGTACATACTAAAGAATACAGAGACGCATACATATATTCCAGCCTAGCACCGCTCAGGCTGTCGAGCGAATGCCCCAAAAAGAGAATATCTGCTACACTACAGCGGGTATAAAACAGTCAAAACATAGTGATTCACCCAGTACGAATTACACATGAAACCTGGTGTTTACTACACAAGTTACTATATTACAATCTAATATTACTATAACAGTACTGTGCCGCCAAAAGAAGCGGTTTGCATCAGCACTGGGTGACCATGTCGCCCAAGACACACATTGCACAAACAAGAACTGCGGTCGGGTATGCACCATGTAGTACCAGGCACTCAGCCCTGTACATGTATGCCCGTGCCACCTTGATTCGGCGTAGAAGTCAACAATGGACCGGTGGGTACCGGCACAGTATTTGTCGGTGGATTGCCGTTAGGCTGCGAACCTGTACTGCGACCTGCCTGCATGGACGCACTTGGCTGGCTCGGATCAATTGTGGTTCGATATTGGCTGCGTTGGTGACTCTGCACCACAGATACATGCGTCTGTACAATTGGTTGCACGTCGGACGTGGCAACAGGTGGTGGCCGTGTTTGCTGCTGTGTACACATGCCTTGCGACACTACACTTTCAGCTTGCTGTGCGTGCGCGTGCGTGGACGTCCCTGGTTGTTGTTGTTCTTCATCATCAGTCTGTGCCTGATTGTCAGGTTGACTGGTATTCGCAGCTGCATGACCGTAATTCGCGTTTTCCAACGCGTGTTGTTGTCTGCGCACATATTGTCGTTCGAAATCACCCACAACTTTTGCAAACGCAAACTGCCCCATTTTAACTTCAGGCAATCCGATTGCTTCGTACCAATCACACATGTCAATTTGATGCAGCACCCAATCTGACATGTCTGTGTAATCGATTTCAGGATTCAGACGCACCAGAAACCGTTGTGATTGACGAACTTGCACAGGTGCGCAATCAAACCACTCATTGACATTGAGGCTAATGTAGCCATTCACAAGCGGTCGAATAATCAAGCGCGGGCCGGGGCCTGAAGCGCTGGTACCTGGAATCGGACCCGGGACAATAATGGCAATATATTGCATATCGTCATCCGGACTGTAAAGTGTGGAAACATCATCGGGTCTGGTCACAATAGGCACTTGTGGCTCGCTGTTTTGTTCAATCAGCTCCATATCGATAGGTTGTCGATCCGAAACATCAACACCAAACGGCGGGGCATCAGCCGCTTGTTCGTCAGTCAGCCCGGCACCTCCAGTTAGACCGGGGCGCCGTCTGAGTCAGCATCTTTGATCGCATGCACTTCAATTTCGGGGGTCCGGAACGTAACAACCGGCTGGGGTTGAACAGACGGCATGACCGGTTGCACTTGCTGTTTGTTGGCCCCACTAGTGCTGGCAACATTATTTTGCAAACCCACTTGCGCGGGATGCTCGTCATAGGTAGCCAGATTTTTGTGAAAACGAGCTACATTTCGGTCACTAGCGGCAGCAGCCTGTATTTGCAGCTGATTTTCATCAAACATGGGGTTTGACCGTGTGGAACGCTGCCATAATCGACTGATAATACCATCCCCTGTTGCAGCACCTCGTCGTCGTGGCTCACGCTGCACATTCAATGTATTCAACGCCTGTTCAGTTGGTGGGCGCTCACCGTGTGGCTGCTGCCCATTCACATCAGGTTGTTGTGCATTGTTCGACATTATATTTTGTTTTGTTTTACCAAAATTTTACAAAACCAAATTATAAACGGAAGAAACAGCGAATTTTATTTGCAGGATAGTCAGCCACACACGCGCAATGGCTTGTTTCGTCTCACTGGTAGCAGCGAGAAGAACAAGACAACGACAACAGCGAAGAATAAAAGTCCGCAAACAAGGTTGGCTTGTCTGCTTCGCAAATAGACACCGTTTTTATTCGTTCGTCCTCGTTTTCTTTTATTCACACACACAACATGGGTGTAGGTGAAATAGAATACAAATATTGGCGATTTTTATTTCGCCACGATTGAATTTTATGATGGACGGCACGTTAACAAACGAAGCACAGTATCAAATTGTCGTTTCAGCCACAGCACGCTATGAGCGGCTCGGCTGCAGGTACAGTTCACGTTCGGCTTCGAATTTTCAACGCGAATGTTCGTTTGTTTGCCCTCAGCAGTCGTCCAGAGACTCTGAGCCCGATGGCAACAAGATAAATCACAAGTTCAGTTTAATCGGACTGCGGCAACTTCAGTTTCCGAGCCAATTTTCGGTTGCAGGTGAAGCAGCCGGTCGTCGTTTCGCTGGAAAAATGTCCGAAAATTTTTGGGAAATTTGGTCAGGGGTTCCCCGGACCAGGCGTTTTCTGGGTTGGCGAAGTGCTCAGGGTGCGCTCCAAACCACAACGGCGCAGCCAAGAGTCCTCTAAGAAGCTAAGTCCCGTAAAATGCACAGGTCAGCAGAAGGTTTTGACTCTCCCTGACGGTCCTTCTGTTCGAACGGAAATTTGTGGAGTTTTCGTGCGGCCCGGTCACTTGTTAGGGGTTCGCCCAGCCTTTTGAGCAAGTACAAACCCGGTCCAAGATCCCTTTTGCTACACTAGACTCCAAACACGACGGTTGACCGCAAAGTAATCGGTCTCGAAAGGTCTGTTGAAGACCTTTTTAGTGGATAAATTTACTGGGAAAGCGCCCCCTGTGACTGTGCACAAACAAGACGTCGCTACTATAAGGACAAACAAACTCTCGACTCAATTCGCTCAACTAGCTTTCGACTCAGTTACCCCCAATGTCCGCCCGGATTTTTCGAACACACACAATCACCGAATTCGGGCGTCGATTCGACCGTTTTACCGCCCAATTTGTCGAAGCTCACCAACACGCACTCGAACGAAACGAAAACCTCAATAAAATCAAACTTTTAGCCACGAAAACAACAATTAAAATGATTGAAAAATGCCCCAAAACGCTCCCCCCAAAACTATTGCGTCATTAAATCTCCGTTTCGGTCGAAGGTTGCACGTGCAGGCAATAGCAGATCACGTCGGGCTCACCAGATGAGATCCTGCGAGCCCAACAGGTATCTACTAGTGCTTGCAGAACCGGATTCGTCAACCGAGCCAAATCAATCAATGCCAATGTTCGGAATGCTCGTTTCGTGCGTTATTTCGGGAATGCAATGTTCGTTCGTTCACTCGCTCGTCAATCAGCCGACTCGCTCGTTCACAATATAGTTTTTATAATAACAAAAAGGAAATAACCAAAACAACAGGAAGCGCAATCGGCGCACACGGGGCGCACACGAATTCCGATAACAAACACAAACGTAACCGGGGACGCGAATCTTACTCCAACAGAACTACAGTAATCCGCTCTCTTACATTGGAAAGACCAGACGGGTGACAAGATTTGAAATGGTTAAAATAAGAGAAATGCGGAGGAGAATAATGACACACACAAACAGGGGTCACCAGAAAGAGAATAATAACGCTAAACAAAGGTAAACAAGGCACAAAAGGTAACAATAACGGCAGCTTTACGAGAAATACAACCTAACCTAGCCTAAAACCCCACTAAACGGTACTAAACTATAGGAATAGTCACTGTCACGGGACTACAGAGATTCTATTATGAGATTGTTGTTTATCTCACTTAAAAATCAGATCTTGAGTATTTAGTGGACTCTTTTATACTTTCGTGGCTGTTTCCGATAAAGAGCTCCTTCCGATTTGGGGCTTGGCTCGATTTATAAATGTCTTGTCTTTAATTTGATCCTTTTCTCACTTGGTGATTCAGTCCGATTTTGGAACTTTTGGAACTAGATTGAGAATAAAAGTGACACATAGAAACTTGGGAAGACTTCGTCCTTTGTGCTAGGAAAACGAAGCTTTCAGAAGAAAAACATTAGACATAATAAAGAGATCACACGGTCGATTCGGTGCGATCGACCAGCCCAGCAACACGCAATTCCGCTCGCGCTGACATGGTAGCACCGAGTGGTTCCTTCTACTTCTTCCAGAGTTCCCCATTCTGCTGTCTCCTACATTTTTCCTCCAGTCTGCTACTTCTAAAACTCCACTTTGACCTTCGCCACATGTCCTTCTGTCACAAACCAAGCAAATCAAATATATCAAGACTACATACTTAATTACCTGATTTAATCATTCTTTTCAGGACCCTTCCTAATTTAATCATTCTTTTCAGGGCCCTTCCTTAAATTAACCCCTTTTTCAGAATACCCATAGACTTAGAGCAGGGGCTCGATTTTCTCTTGAAGGTCGCTAATGTCACAGATGAGACAGTCCCCTTTATTTGCCTGGGCGACTGGTCTTCTGATACGGTCCCTATGGCAATTGTCACCGAACCCATCAAAGTGTGCGTGGGCCCCGAACGGCGGTTGAGTGACAAGGCGCGGGCCTCGCGAGAGGCAGCGCACGCAAAGACGTCATGCAACCGGCGTTTAAGTGACAGGGCGTGGGCCCCCGTAAGCTGCCATGACTGTCAACAACTCTCATGCAATTTTTAGGCCAATGTGATATTGATATTGTAAAAAGTAGTAGTACCCAACTTTTAAAGTTTCCGACCTTAAAGCTGTTTTGATCCTCCACCTCTGACCTTTTAATGGTGATTCTCTTTTGAGATTGTTGTTTATCTCACTTAAAGTTCAGATCTTGAGTATTTAGAGGACTCTTTTGTACTTTCGTGGCTGATTCCGATTAAGGGCTCATTCCGATTTGGGGCTTGACTCGATTTATAATTGTCTTGTCTTTAATTTGAACCTTTTCTCACTTGGTGATTCAGTCAGATTTTGGCGCTTTGACAAACTTTTGGAACTAGATACAGAATAAAAGTGACACATAGAAACTTGGGGAGGCTTTGTCCTTTGTGCTAGGAAAACGAAGCTTTCAGAAGAAAACATTAGACATAGTAAAGAGATCACACGGTCGATTCGGTGCGATCGGCCAGCCCAGCAACACGCAACTCCGCTCGCGCTGACACCAAGCGCATCACGAGCGTCAAAAAGTTGTTGCGAATTCGAATCCTGACGCACGGGTCTTTGAGATAGACGCGGACAACGTGGCGTTGAACGAATATCATTCGGTGAACCAGGCGCAGTTTGCCATAACTGTTGGTTGGTAGAAGAAGTAGGATAATCGCCGATATTCCGATCGTTCGATTCGCATTGCATAGGCACGGCATCAGTACGGTTGTCGGTATGGAACACTTGTGGATGTCTGTGTCGTCCACCACATGCGTTACAATTACAAATGCTGTTGTTCGATAACCGCCAATGCACACCGGTTGTACTACCAAGCATACGTAGTCCTTGCTTTTGCACATGCGGGTTAGAAGTTTGTATCTGCAGCGCAGGAGCGGTCGGTCGTTGATCGCCGGTTTGACGCAAGCTCGGAGTGCAACTGGCTTGCGAGGAAGCACCATGTTGAGCGGCTGGTGATGCACGACGCTGTTGCTCACTTGGCCGATTGTTGATATTCATCACAGGTGTCTCGTTCATCACACGTGTATTCGTCTGCTGGAATTGCACTACCGCACGCCGATTGTTCTGTCGTTCAGCTGTATTTCCTGTGGCTGTATGTACATCGTTGATTCGATGCTGTACACCGACAAGTTCATCATTAACATTAATATCAGCATTGCTATTGTTTGCCGTGGGCGGTGGCTCGATTGCACGTAGTGTGGAACCAGTCCGTAAAACATCAAGACGATCGAGCGCTTCCAAGAACACACTTTGTGCCTGTCTTGAATTGCGAAGCCCCATTTCAGCAAAAAAGTAGAGCACGTCATACTGATGAGCAACACAATCGCCCATATCGTCGAAGTCACGATCGGTGTACGCACGGCAAGTTGACATTGCATTTTGCGAACAATAACTGGATCTGTCTGATACCAGTCGACAACATCCAAGCTCACAAAGCCACTTCTCAATGGTCGAATCACAATGTGCGGTACTGTCTGGCCACCGGCGCGAGCCTCATCAGTGTTTAAACCCGGAACTGGAATCATCGCATGGTTAGTGCCAGGTTGGTGCAAATGTTCGTAATTCGTAAAATGCAAGTGTTCGTTGATATAGTAACAGCCCTGAACAGTTGGTCACGATGCACCACGGACAGAGCGGTACCAGTGCATTGACGTTGCTGCGTGACACTCAAGTTACGATCATTGCGTTGCGTTGAAACTGCAGTGGGTTGCGAATCATGGTCGTCATCCGAATCGAGCGTCTCAATCGGTTGTTGATTGTTGTTGTTATGGCTTGCATTCAACATCGGTGCCGGTTCAATTGCGCGATGAGCATCTGACTGCTGATAACCTTACACAATTTGCAAGAACTTGATGGTAACTTCGTCGATGTTCCGCAAACCCAATTCCTCACCGAAAAATCTCAAAATGTCGAATTTGTGCGCAATCCAAGCTGTCATGTCGTCGAAGTTCATATCACGATAGTTCGGACTGGTAAGCAAGAAGTACTGAAGTCTTTTTACAGTCACGGGATCACGTTGATGCCATTCGACGACGTTCAAGCTGATGTAGCCGTTTGGTAGTGGTCGCATAATCATGTGAGGCACACGTTCACCTCGAGATCGGGCCTCATCAGTGTCCAAATTCGGAACTGCCATGGCCAAAACGGGCTCACCACTCAACTCGCGTTCACTGTTGCTGTCTGACTGACGCATAACGACGGGTACGCGTTGTCCCTGACTCACCAATGCAACATTCGAACGTTCGACACTCATAGCCGACGTTGACAGATGAGCGGAAGGCTGGATTGGTGATGTTTGCTGTTGCTCATTGATCGTAATATGTGGCGGGTGAGGTGTTGACGTTGACGGTCTCAATGCACCATGAGCCGGATGTTGATCATACGTGTCGAGTTGGTTCTGCACACGAGCGACGTTCGAATTTTGCTGTGCCGCAGCCTGAATTTGTTGTCGATTCACGTCCAACCGTGGATGCTGACGTGTCGATCTCATACTAGCCGCAACACCAGAACGTCCACTACTACCTCCACCACGTTGCACATTTGAAGTCGAAGCTGTGTTCGTTGATGTTGGCTGTAGACGACCAAAAGGTGACAGACCATTCTGACAGACAGACAGACCATGATGTTCGCCGCAATCTGCCGAAGACCCCTATTTATGGACCTGCAATCCTGGTTTCGATGCTCTGTAGACTGGCAGTAAGCACACGGTTCACGTTGCTGCGTGTTGACATCACCATTAGCGTTAAAACTCGATGCCATGACGATAACAGCGTTAAATGCAAATTAAGAGAAAATTAATTTCAAAAATTAATTTGTTGCTGAATATCGTTCCAGTTGCTCCGTTTTCGTTCAAAACGTACAATACACAGGTCTAGGCTGCCTCACACAAGCTGATTTGATGACTCGGCCACGAAAGTTGGTCGAAATTTGCGAAACGAAAAAAACGCAAAATATCGTCAAAAGTGGCACTTTTCAGAATTTTTGCAGAAGTCACAGACAGGTCGATACAGACTTTTGTTCGGCGAATCAGGTATCGTTGTAGTTGTTGTCGGTCGCTCCAACTTTTGATCACAATGTCAGTCGATGACATTGCAACACAAATCGATCAGAAGCTTCAAACCTCAAAAAATGACGCAAAATGCAAATTTTTGACACTCAAAATTTTTATTTCGCTCGAACCGCTTTTATTCACGCTGAAATACCGTTGAATAGATGACAGGAATTGTGAAGAACGATGCTCACCAATAACGAAATGACGGTTGACGTTGATGTTAATTAAAAGAAAGTGAAATCCAAGAAATTCCGAAAAATTTCAATTTTTGTCGAAAATCGTCCAAATCGTCCAAATTCAGAACGAGGTCGAAATCAGTCGATGTTGTACGTCGCGTGTCGAGTTTTACGCTGGTTCTTTTGATGTCGCTCGTCCGTCCAAGTCGTCAGACCACTTCACACGAGACAAAACAAAAATCAAAAAAATATCGCTCACGGATAAATTCTACCCCCAACGAACAAAAAAACAATTTTTATTTTCTATCAAATCACGTTGATCGGCACTGAAGTCGTGTTTTATGAGCAGTACTGGTTGTTACCTACGATACGGAACAGAATTGAAAAAGAAAACTATTGGTGCCGAAAAGAATGGACGCGTTGAAGGTAACAAAATATCCAAAAATCGTCAGAAAAATGGTCTCACAACAAACAGATCTGCTGATGTTTCAAAAATGCCAATATCGCGTTGCCGTCGGTCGCAGCAGTTGCAGCAGTGTCCAATCGCTGTGCTGATGCCGAAATCCAATTTTGTTCGATTCACAAAACACAAAAACAATCAACTCCAAAAATCGTCAAAAATCACTTTTCACTCCAC
>JASAMV010003174.1:0-61587 GCA_030248065.1 Rhynchonema sp. JSB1_4
TCAAATTTCAAATTTTATCTGCACGCTTTCGCAAAGACCTTTACACAAGATCCGGAGAAACCCTAAAAAAGTGAACATGAGTATTAATAAACGAAAATGTGAACATGACGAACAAACGACAAAGAAAACGTACCGGCGAGATTCAACCAACCAAACTACTGGTAATGAAGAGAACAAACGTAACGAGCAATAAAGTCGGCAACGGATGACGGAATATAGATGATTATCTGAAAAGCAGCAACCCAGTGACTGAGGAGATCAGTCAACGACGGCTGAGAATTTTGTTGAAATATGGCGAGAAACTACGTCTCGACCACGTGAGTTTAGTTTAGATTTAAAGGCCGCAATTGAGGCAGCAGAGACGACGCCCTCTGGTAGCCTGTTCCAGAGGTCCACGACACGATAGGCCCAGTATCCGGACAAGTCTGCACCCGCGCCATGGACTCGACACAAACTGTGGGAGTGCCCTCGGGTTGGGCGGCCGGTGTCACGAGATGGAAAGAAGGATTCCTTGGTTACCCCAGGTATGAGACCATGAACGACTTTGTACACGAGCACAAGATCGTTCACGGTCCGGCGATAAATTAGGGGGTCTAAATTTAGGGCATGCAAACGCTGTTGGTAAGACAGTGTCTGCATGCCAGGTAAATAGTAGGTGAACCGACGTTGAATTTTTTCAACGTTTTTAGCTAAAGTGACATTTTGAGGGGACCAAATGGACATGGAAAATTCCAGTAAAGGGCGGACATAGGCCAAATAAAGTTTTCGGAGGAAGTCGCGATTTCGACTGTGAAAGTTTCGGCGGATGGTCTTCTCCATTCTGCTGGCGTCAGCCACAATTTTACCAATATGTGACTCAAACTTTAAGTTTTGTTGGTCTATTAAGACACCCAAGTCCCGGACATGGGGTGGTGAAATAATTTGCTCATTCCCACAAAAATAGACAGGGGGGACTTGGGGGCGATTCCCAAGCCTTACTGTGACGCTCTTATGGCTGGCAAGAGCCATGCCATTTGCAGAGAGCCAACTAATGACCGCATTTATGTCACCCTGGAGGATTTTGTGGTCTGCAGCACTACGGATTTCCCTGTAAATTTTGATATCATCAGCGTAGAGATACAGATAGGTACCTGGATGTACTACACTGACAACATCATTTATGTAGATGAGAAAAAGGGTCGGGCCGAGAACACTGCCCTGGGCGACCCCGGAGGTGACCGGAATCCACCCAGAGACTGCGTCCCCGACCCGAACCCGCTGTGACCGCCCATTTAGGTATGAAGATACCCAAGTGAGTAAATGGCGGGGGAAACCGTAGTGCTGCAGTTTTTGCAGCAGCGCAGAGTGGGGGACAGTGTCGAAAGCCTTTTGGCTGTCTAGGTAAATGATGTCCACTGCGTTCCCACGCTCCAACGCTGCTGTCCAGTGCGACATGCAGCACAATAGCTGAGCCTCTACAGAGCGACCAGGGATGAAACCGAATTGGGAGGGAGATAATAAATTATGTTTTTGAAGATGGGCCATGACCTTTGAATTGACAAAGGTCTCCAAAAGTTTGCAGGAGGAGGATGTAAGAGAAATGGGGCGATATTTAGTGACATTTTTTGGGAATTTTTCCTTGGGGATCGGGATCACGTCGGCCAACTTGAAGTCATCAGGAACAACTCCGGTGTGGAGAATTTGGTTAAAAAGGAAAGAGTATTGGTCCACAAGGGTGATGCCCAACTTTTTCAAGAAGGCCGAAGGGATCCCGTCAGGACCGGGGGTAGTTTTGGCTGGTAATTTTCGAAAAAATTGAAGGAGAATGGGGGGTGAGCAGACTATTTCCTCCATGTCCGGGACTGGATGAGCTGCACACAGAGGGGTTGTGCCTGCAATTCCGAAGTTGGAATTGAAGACCGAGGCAAAATATTTGTTGAAGGCGATGGCCTTGCCCTTGTCCTCCGTGTGCAGCACACCATCGGTGTCAGTTACATCAGGAAGATCAGTCCGAGGGCTGATTTTTCGTCTGATGTAACTCCAAAACTTTTTTGGGCTTGGATTCGTGACCAACGACTGTTCCCGCCTACGGACCCAGCCCCGTCTGTGTCGGCGAATGGTGCGAGAGATTTTGCATCGGGAATAGTAGGTATTGATATTTGGTTCCCGATGCATGCGCGAGCGCAGACGGGACTCCGTTCTACGTAGGCGGGACAGCTGAGGTGACCAATCGGGCATATACCCTGTTGTCGAGGAGACGCGTGAGATGGGGACAAATTCTTTAATGGCCATTTGGCATGCTAATTTGATAGCATCCCAAGTAGAAAGTGGATCAGAAAATGGGCCATAAAGTATTTCATCCCATGGAATGTTGAGAGAAAGAAAAGCTTCCATTACGTCCCATCTGGCTCGGCCCCAGTTCCGAAAACGGGTGATTTTACGACATTTTGATGTCGTGTAACTGGTTGTGAGCCAGACGGGACGGTGGTCGCTTTGGACGTCTCCAAGACTTGTGGGCACCTCAATTTGGGTGATTTTGCTGGCGTCAGTCACAAAAACCAAGTCCAATAAATTTGAGCCACGTGTTGGAGTGTTGACCAATTGAGTGGCGCCAGCAGTTTGAATAGTGTCCAAGAATAATTTCTCACTTTGGGAGTGGGCATAAAGGAAAGGCCAATTAATATTTGGAAAATTGAGGTCACCGAATAGGATACAGGGGTCGCCCAACTCAAAGATTTTCTCAAAGTGATCAAGAAAATCTTTGAATAGAGCAGAGTTTGAAACAAGGTGATTTGGGGGGCGATAAGTTTCAGTGATAATTAAATTTTGGGCTGGAAGGGAAATTTGAACAGAAAGGGTTTCGAATGTTTCATTTGTTTTTGACAGGTGTGGGAGGGCCTTGGATTTAAAAATTTTGGGCACCAGGATCGCGACACCACCACCTTTTTTATCAACCCGGTCTAACCTGTAGACATGATAGGCACCGCCCACAGAAAGTGAGGTGTCCAGGACAGACGGATCCAGCCAAGTTTCGCATAGCAGGTAGATAGCGTCATTTGGACCATCCAGAACTGACTCTTCGAAAGCCCGTCTTCTCACCGCCGTGGCCAGAGATCTCACATTGAGGTGACATAGTTTCAGGCCTGGAAAATTAGAATTGAATTTATTTTTATTTTTATGTTTGCCGCCGTTGCTGCTCCCCCGCCTCACTGCATCGCTGCCTTCCTATTTCTTAGACTTGTTAGAATTTGCATCATTCAACACACTCAATAAATCGAGATCGGTGAGCACCTTCAAATCAAATGGATCACAATGGAATTCATGTGAAATGCGGTTATTGACACTTTTCTTTTCAACGATAACAGCACGACCATAATCAACAGAATCACGGAGAACCAGTTTCTTGTTTTTGTTTTCAGGCAGTTCGCGAACCTTGCCCAGAACGGCAACACATTTTCTGTGCACGGACCGCTGCAGATCGGTTTGGTCGTGGCGCAGCCATAAGGAGGGTGCGCCAGTTTGTGACCGCACCATATCCACACCGTCCCGTGACATCAACATACGTTTTGTCCAAGAATTATCGCAAATAATTTTCACCGGTCGAGCACCCTTGGAGCCTGATTTGCCAAGTTTGAAAACGGATGTCACTGATTCTGGATTTCCACCCAGTCGAACGACACAATCGCGAACCGTTGATAAATCCGGATTCGATTCCGGATTGCCCCGGTCCTTCCTCTCAACCACGCAGCCATTGTCCGGGAAATTGTACGCAACCAAATTGTTCACCTTCGATTTTCGCTGTTCGGTTTCGGTGTCCTTTTGCAATTGCAGTTCGACGCCGAACTCTTTGATTGGATGACCAGCGTGTCCCAAAGTACGGTTTTGGGGCACGAGTTCGGTCAGCAGTTTCAAAATATGATCGTACTGTTTGTCGCGATTCAGCAGCTCCCGATGTAAATTTTCAATCAATGTTTTCTGATTTTCGAGCAGTTCACTTTGATGGTCAACAATTGCCACTAGTTTATCGAACTCGTCTTTCGAAATTGAATTTGATGAGGTCGAACGAGTTGTCGGCGCCTTTGGGGGCATCTCAGGCGGTACGATTTGTCGTTGGATGGGTACCTCAAGTTGTATGGGTTAAAATCAGAGGTCGCAATCGGGCCGGGTTTGGCCGGCCCGCCCCCCCCCCCCCCCCCAACCAACACCCCCCCCCGCCCCCCCCCCCCCCCCCCCCCCCCCCCCCCCCCCCCCCCCCCCCCCCCCCCCCCCCCCCCCCCCATCCCCCCCCCCCCCCCCCCCCCCCCTCTTCCCTACCCCTTTTTTTTTTTTTTCCCTTTAAAATCTTCACAAAAAAAACACAAACACAAACAAGGGGCGGGGCTCCCCCCCGCCCCGCACCAAAAAAACCAAAAAAGGGGGGGGGGCCCCCACCCCATTTTGGGGGGGGGCTCTATTACGGGGGGGGGGCTCTATTCCGGGGGGGCTTCTATTAATTCACTGACCCGAACCTGAAAAAAATGTTCCCAGAAATACCCCCGAAAACCCCTAAAAAGGGGTTTGAGAGGATGTTTTTTCGCTTGTAGTCGCATTTATTCGCGTCTAGTCGTCAATAAGAGGCGTATTATGTGCTCTGAACGAACAACAAACGTGCATAAATGTACCTGTGCACCACTATCAAGCGTTAATACACTACTGTATAGGGGATGTTACTTAGGGGGGGGGGGGGCCTCTATTAATTCACTGACCCCTTTTTGGGGGGGGGGGGCTGTATTACGGGGGGGGGGGGCTCTATTCCGGGGGCTGTATTTAGGTTTTTACGGTACCTACCCCTTTTTTCCGTGAGGCGGTTAGTGTACCTCCCTGGGGGGGAAGGGGGGGGGAAGACCCAAAATCAGGAAAAAGTCACTTTTTGAGGTAGAAAATTTGACCTATTTTTACCCCTTTTTGGAAAAAATTCTTCAGAAGAAGGGTATTTTGGCGACTTTTGAGAACATTGACCTAAAAATCACACATTTTAGGCCTAAAAATGCCCATTTTAGGCCTAAAAATGGCCATTTTAGGCAAAAGTTGAGGCGGTTAGTGTACCTGACGCGGCGGTTAGTGTACTAGTGTACCTTGGTCGCGGCGGTTAGTGTACCTTAGGGGGGGGGACCCCCCCTCCCCCCCAGGAACTACACTGGGCTGGGGGGGGGTAGGTAAGGTAGATGACGCGCCATCCTGGTACAGTAGGTAGGCCGCCGCCCCCCGGCTGGTACAGTAGGTTGCTATTTTTGGCTCAAAATCGTATAAAATCGATATTTTGCACTCCAAATAATCGAAAAATCGCGCGCTGCGCGCAAAATGAGGATTTTAGAGTACATTTTAATCTAAATTTAGACATAAAAAATTTTGTTCCCCCCTAGCTCGGCCGGTACAGTAGGTAGGTTGATTGCAGGCCTTTCTGGTGGTACAGTAGGTTGATTGCACGCCTGGGTAGCCACACCACTGGACAATACTGATCACTGACTTGCTGAATCCGTCAGAAATTTTAGTATTTTTGACAAAAAAACCCCACTTTTTCAGTAAAATAAGTCACTTCAGAAGCTTCGGGCCGGGGTGCCCGGCCCGGCCCGGCCCGAACCAAAAGCCCAAAATCGCGGCCCGGCCCGGCCCGGCCCGAGCTCGGGCCGGCCCGATTGCGACCTCTGTTTCAAATCTTGTGTGTTGTTTTGTTGCAGATGTTACAGTACTCCTATCGATGTTTGGGCCTGGAGAAATCTGATTGACTGAGACTGACTGTCTGTCTCTGTCTGACGAGAGACTGCCGTTGCCGCGCCTGAGGGAAGGGAATCACATCACAGCAAACAACACAATGGTGAACCGGGGTGAATTGAACAGGCTACAAGGATCCGACGGCTTTTATGGATCACACCAAGGTTTTACACTTTATACCGTATTGTCGGAATCGGAAATAGAACCCCCCATCTGCCCCCATTAATTGACCCCCCATCAGCCCCCATTATTTGAACCCACTGTAGTGGCTGGGAGGGGATGGGGGGGGGATTCCCCCCCCTAAGGGGTATCTATCTCGAGTCAACCCTTAGGGGGGGGATGGGGGGAAGGGTACCGTAAAACCTAAAATACAAGGGGGGGCTGTATTTTTTTCGCTGACCCCTTTTAGGGGGGCTGTATTTTTTGGGGGGCTCTATTTTTGGGGGGCTGTATTTTTTCGCTGCCCAAAATCTCAAAAAATGTTCCAAAAAACCCCTAAAATGGAGTTCTGTCAGGGTGTTACTGGTCATTATTGAGTGTTTTTAGGTGCAGATCTTCCATAAAAGGCTTTACGTCATCATATACTCAACCACAAACGTTGTACACAAGGTGTCTTATACAAGAACTTGAGTTTACGACCCCCAAGCGGGGAATTCCAAGTTGGGGGGGGCTGTATTTTTAGGGGGGCTCTATTTTTTCACTGACCCCTTTTAGGGGGGGGGCTGTATTTTTGGGGGGCTCTACCGTAAAAACCTAAATACAAGGGGGGCTCTATTAATTCACTGACCCCATTTTCAAAAAATTATTTTCGTTTCTCAGCGAGAGCGTTCCAAATCCGGTGTTATTTTCGATCGATATTCCGAGGGGGGCTCTATTCCCGGGGGGGCTCTATTTAGGTTTTTACGGTATTTTGGGGGGGCTGTATTTTAGGGAATACGGTATCTATCTCGAGCCGACCCCAAAAGGTATCTCGCAGTAAGTATATTTATGGTTTTCAAATGCAAAAATAGGTGTTTTTCGACCTCGGGACCCACAAAAATCGCGCGCTCCTCGCGCAAACACCCAAAATTGGTCAGTTTAGGCCAATTTTCGGCAAAAATGTCAAAAAGTGCCCATTTTTAGGCCAATTTTGCAGTAAAATTGCATGCAAAAAACGGCCTTTTTTCGCCTTTTGACGGACCATAGGTGTATCTTGGGTAGCCTCTGGGGGGTATCTCGAGTAAGTCCGAAACCTCCCCCCCTAGGGTATCTTGGGTCGATTGGCCTGCCACCACACTGTTTGAACCCCACCCAGTGTTGGAGGTCCCAGTACAGTAGGTACCCCCCCCCCCGATGTTTGGCATGGTACAGTAGGTATCCCCCGCGATTTTCACCTCGGTACAGTAGGTATCCCCCCGATTTTGCCCCAAAAGTGCCAATTTTTGACAAAAATGGCCAAAATTAGTGCAAAATCAGTGGTTTTTACCTCAAATTACCCGAAATTCGCGCAAATACTACGTTTTCACACGATTCCACACATAATAAACACATAAAAAATTTTCACCCCAAAACCTAACCCCCCCAACCCCCCCAAACCCCCCGTAGGTACATAACCCCCCAGGCCATCGGCTCTGGTACAGTAGGTATCCCCCCTCTCCGAGCGCGGTACAGTAGGTATCCCCCTCCGTCCAGAGTACCTCCAACACTGACCCCACCCCACCCAAATGGTTCAGAACTCCCATTAAGTGACCCCCATTAATAGAGCCCCACCCCAAACCTCCCATTAATTGACCCCCATTAATAGAGCCCCACCCCCAACCAGTGCTGTGGCTACTTTGGCGTGGCGGATAGGGTACATAGGTGGAAAAAATCGGGGCGGGTAGGGGGTACCGTAAAAACCTAAATACAAGGGGGGCTCTATTAATTCACTGACCCCATTTTCAAAAAATTATTTTCGTTTCTCAGCGAGAGCGTTCCAAATCCGGTATTATTTTCGATCGATATTCCGAGGGGGCTCTATTCCGGGGGGCTCTATTTAGGTTTTTACGGTAGTGTACCTGGGATTTGGGGGGGGGAAGATTCGGGGCGGGTAGGGTACAACACAAGTTTTTTCGCGTGCCTGTTTTTATGTACTAAAAAGTACATATATCGCGCGCAGCGCGAGATTTTTTGCACTTTTTAGGGTTTTCGGTCGAAGTTTGGGCATTTTTGACCAAAAAATGGGCATTTTGAGGGTAAAAATCGGGGCGGGTAGGGTACCAGGGCGGGGCGGGTAGGGGGTAGGGTACCAGAGCGGGGCGGGTAGGGGGTAGCGTACCAGGCCGGGGCGGGTAGGGTACCATTGGGGGGACCCCCACCCCCCCCCAGCCACAGCACTGCCCCCAACCTTCACCGTACCACCGGTTGGTGGTATGGTAAGGCTGTGCTGTGTTGTTGTGGTGTGTCAAACGTTGTTTAAGCTTGCGTACACAGCAGAATACGGCTTTTTAAGCATAATTGACGCTGTTAAGGGTAGAAAATACATCCTTGGGGTGGGGAAGGATCCAGGTATTTGCAAGGTACCCACTACCCCACTACCCAGCCTCCAGAAGGTTGCAAATGCAAAGTACTCCTGACGTCCTGAGGTCCGAAAAAGGGTGTTTTTTGCATGCATTATACTGCAAAATTGGCCGAAAATAGGTATTTTTTTTGCATTTTGGCCGAAGACTTGTATAAAATAGCTATTATATGGAGGTTTGCACGCAGAGCGCGCGATTTTTGGTGTTTTGAGGTCGAAAAACACTCATTTTTGCCTATGAACACCATAAATTGATGGTTGCAACTGCAAGGAACCCCCATCCCCTTCAAGGGGTGGTTGCAAGCTTTTGGTCTGAAAATCGGCCGAAATCTACCAAAAGCAAAAAATGCAAACCCCTTGCGTGAAAAAAAGTGCAAAAAATTGCGCGCTGTGCGTGATAAATGCGCCTTTTTAGAAGATAAAAATTCGCACCCGAAATACTTGCACCGTGCACTACCGGCTAGGGTTAGAGGTCGGGTGGGTACCCGACACCCGACAGCCGACACCCGACATCTGGAAGTACCCGACACCCGACACCCGACATCTCAGAAAAAAAGCCGACACCCGACACCCGACAGTTGCAAAAAACCCGACACCCGACATCTAGTTTTTGAAAAAAACCCGACACCCGACACCTGTTTTTGGACCAAAAACAGGCAAATTTTTGCTCATTTGCATCATGAGTGCAATTTTTTGGCTCATGTTACTGAATTCAAGTATTTTCACACGAAATAAACACCAAAATGTCACATTCTGCGTCTTCGGAAACATTTGGTTCGAAGAAAATTTTCTCTCAAAATTCTTCTCTCAAGCAATACTGATGTTTTGAACCGTAAGTGTCGGGTGTCGGGTCCGAAAAAACCCGACACCCGACATCTGGGGGTACCCGACACCCGACACCTACACTTTTTTGGCACCCGACACCCGACATCTCTCTAACCCTACTACCGGCCATACAAAATCTCCCCGCACACCAACCCCAAATGAGTTGCGTCCCCCCCAAAGCCCAAAATTACAGGTATGTACACTCACGTGCTCAGTGGTGTAGCTACGGGGTACCGTGCAACCTTCCGGAGGCTGGGTACGACGGTAGGAGGTACCTTGCTGCAACCATCTGGATCCATCCCCCAGGGGTACCTTGCAGCAACCATTTGCCTGCCTGCCGCTATACTGCCCCTCATACCGCCATACTCCCCCAGGCCCCCAGCAGTGTAGTTCCTGGGGGGGAGGGGGGTCCCCCCTAAAGTACACTAACCGCCGCGACCAAGGTACACTAGTACACTAACCGCCGCGCCAGGCAGTGTTGGCGGCGGGGGGGGGGGTTTGGGGGTAGCCCCCCAGTACAGTAGGTATCCCCCCTCGCCTGGTACAGTAGGTATCCCCCCGATGTTTGGCATGGTACAGTAGGTATCCCCCCGATTTTCACCCCGGTACAGTAGGTATCCTATACTTGCGTATTTTTCCGCAAAATATATTTTTGGAAAAAAACCGTTTTTTTCCAAATATTTTTCCAGTACTTAAGGATACCCATGGTCTAAAAACGCCTATTTTGGAGAAAATTATGTCGGGAAATGGCCTGAAACAGGCTAAGAATGCACTTGGAGATTAAAAAGTGCTCATTTTGAACTGTTTTGTACCGATTTACATTGGTTTTGACAACATCCTTTCGCAACCTTTGAAAATAGTTCGGAAATTTTTGAAAAAAAACCGTTTTTTTCCAAAAGTTGCCACTTGGAAAAATTTCCGGAAAAATAAAAACGTATTTTCCGGGCCTCGGAAAAAAAACGGTTTTTTTTCGGTTTTTTCCGAAAAAAACGGTTTTTTTCCGGCCCGCAAGTATAAGGTATCCCCCGATTTTGTCCCAAAAGTGCCAATTTTTGACCAAAATGGCCAAAATTAGTGTAAAATCAGTGGTTTTTACCTCAAATTACCCAAAACTCGCGCGCTACGCGCGCAAATACTACGTTTTGATACGATTCCACACATAATAAACATTAAAAATTTTCACCCAAAAACCTAACCCCCCAAACCCCCCTAGGTACATAACCCCCCCAGGCCATCGGCTCTGGTACAGTAGGTATCCCCCTCTCCGAGCGCGGTACAGTAGGTATCCCCCCTCCAGAGTACCTCCAACACTGGCGCCAGGTACACTAACCGCCTGAATTTTTGCCTAGAATAGGTAATTTTTGGCCTAAAATGGGCATTTTTAGGCCTAAAATTGGTGATTTTTAGGTCAATGTTGTCAAAGGTCGCCAAAATACCCTCTTTATGGAGAATTTTTTCCAAAAAGGGCAAAAAATCAGTCAAATTTTCCACCTCAAAAAGTGACTTTTTCCTGAATTTGGGTGTGTTCCCCCCTTCCCCCCAGGGAGGTACACTAACCGCCGCACGGAAAAAAGGGGTAGGTACACTAACAGCCGCGCCGGACCAGGAACTACACTGGCTCCCAGTGATGAAGCTGGAGAGGTCCGGCGCAAGAAAGCTAGCTAGCTAGCCGGGTAACCCGATTTGGGGTATTGGTCCAGAAGTCAAAAACAGCGGTAAAATAAGCCTTAAAATGCCTGTTTTTGTGCATGTGTGAGAAAATTTGACCGAATTTGACCATTTCGGCCCATAAAATGGTCATTTTCGCACTAAAATCAACATTTTTGACTTGATGACAGGTGCAAGAAAGCAGGCTGGCCAGTTTTGGGGGTATGGGTTTGGGAGCAAGAAAGCTACCTAGCAGTTGGGGGGGGGGCGGGGGGTATAACCCCCAACTACATCACTGCTCGCTCCAATTTTTCCCTGGGTACCCTACCCGCCCCGCGAAAATAGCCACAGTACTGTATGTGTGTACCTGCCCCACCCCAATTTTTACCCACGATATTCCAAATTGGTGAAAAATCGCTCGCTACGCGCAACACATTGTCGTAGTGTACTTTTTCATAAATTTCAGACATGAAAATTTTCACTCCCAGAATTGTCCCGCCTCTGCGATACAACTACAACCCCTTAGCTTGGCCGGTACTTCACAGTAAAAAGACCGTGTTCTGGGCCCGGGCGACCCGTTTCCATTCCAATCTATGCTTCGCACCAAGATGGCTCCCACTCGTCTTGTGTCTTTTCGTAAAAATCTAGTACAGTACAACAAGGTGCTCCAGTGGTGTCGTTGAGAAATCGAAATTTTCCCATACCCAGCCCAATTTTCGGGAAATTTCCCATACATACCCCCAAAAATCAAAAATTTCCCATACCAGGGGGGGTTTTCCCAAAACTCAAAAATTTCCCATACCCGAGGGTGGGGGTTTTGAAAAAAATGACCCCAAAAATCTTCTAAAAGTGCCAAAATTGGTCTAAAAAGTGCTTAAAACAGAGTTTTCTTGCGGTAGTAAGCGATTTTTGACATTTTTGGACGAAAAATGGCCAATTTTGGTACTTCTCGGGGTCAAAAAGTCATTTCTTAGGGGTGCTTGTTCCAAAAGTGCAAAATTTCCCATACCCCCGGCCGATTTCCCATACCCCATACCAGGGGGGTAACCCCCCCCAACCCCCCCCCCAACGACACCACTGAGGTGCTCTATTAATTCACAACAACTGTTTAACTAACGCAATTTAAAATCTAAATTTTCAACTGCAGGTTATGATTGCGAAGAGTGCTGTGTCAACTTCAAAACTGACCACCAGTCATCGGCTCATCAACAAGTGTTTCACGAAAAAAATCCGGATCAGGTGAGCGAATAGGGTGTGGTCGTTGGTGTGGTGCAGTCAAATTGTGTGATAATCACGGTATTCGAATTCCGAAATAAACTTTTTTTGAAATACTTTTCCCAAATAAATTAGTGGTACTTAAGGAACTCCGAAACCAAAACAACCAGCTTTAACAATTTTTGCCTTGCTTAGGGAGCAATGCATCTCATGACTGATGAGGACCCGGATGCATTGTGACATATATAGTCTCGTGAGAGGGTCCGAAACTATATATGCAGCTTTGGACTACTCTATTAGTATAAATCTTGCTGACATTTATAGGAACTAAATAATAACGCTGCTACACATCCCTTTTAGGGTTCGTTAAGCCCTGTCTTTCTGTTTTGGGCACGAAAATGATAAATCGGGTACGGTACGTCTCACTAGTGGTGTCGTCGAGAAAAAAAAATTTCCCATACTAAGAGTTGCTCAAAAAATCCGAAAACTGCCCATAGCCGAGGGGTGAAAAGCAACCTCAAAATTTTTCTAAAAGTGCTAAAAATAGGTGCAAAAGTGTTCAAAACAGTGTGTTTGGCGCAAGCAAGCGATTTTTGGGAAAAATAAATTGCCGGCAGTTTTTTTCGGGTATAAGTTATTTTCGAAAATTGCCGGGCTCCAAAAATAGCCGTTTTTTTCGGGCCCGAAAGGCAGTAATATTGTTGGTAAAACATTGTTCATTTCTCACGCCGAGTTAATTCGAGGCCCAAAATTTTTTTGTTCTTCGGACCGGTACCGTTCCAAAGTTTGTGACGAAGAGAACAAACAGTCTCGTGGCATTCTCTTACAGCTGCCGGTTACATACACGTGCACACTATGCACCGTATCGTTTGCGACCTGTGGTCAACTGCTGGCCCATTCCGGCTGCGTCGACAGCACATGCAAACGCACCAGTGTGTCATCGGCGTGCGTCTGTCTGTTCTGCGCGTGTGCTTCAATACGAACTGCACTTGCTGCTCATTTGGTCGATGATCACGCTGTCGAATTGGCCGCTGCCATTCAGGTTGGGTCAGGACGGGTCGAGTCGAGGGGGGTGGTCTTCATTTGGTTTGGGATATTGTTAACTGCAGCTGGTGAACAGGAGGAGTTTTGACTGAATGACTGTTTTGTTATTCGTATCGTTGGGTTCCATGCAATGATGCAGTTGGCCCGGGTGGTAGACACAGATAGCTGGAAAGGTTCAGCTACACAGCTAGCTTGGGGTATTGATTCAGAGGTCAAAATTGGGGGTACAAACATAGATGCAAATTATGCTAAACTAGGCATTAAAATGGATAATTTTCTGCTTGTTAGTGAAAATATGAGAAAATTTGACCATTTTCGACCACTAAATTCCACACTTTTTGTTTGATGTCCGGACACGGTAGACATACTGTAGATAGCTGACCCAGGTTTGGCGGGTAATTACCCTCCCCCCAAGTGCATCCCTGGTTCCGTGACGAACGTTGTGTTCGCGTATGTGAAACAATGGACAAGAATGGCAGGTGAACCTGTGATACGAATACGATATCGTTACTACATTGACTTGGCAAGGCCTGGCACCTTGCCCGTCTGTGAAAACGGGCCGAAACGGGCAAAACTCACGACTGTTACGTGTTACATTATTGACACTTACTCGTCATCGCAGCCGGTATTTTGCTTTAGTTTTGTAGTGAATAGGTCGATTCTGTATTATCATCGTCACACGAACAGCACGCCAAAATGTCAGCTGAGAGGAACGTTTCTGGCCATTTTATGTCACCCGAAATTTTTATCGTTTGTTGTCTGTTAGTGTAAAGGCAAGCTACACCAACATGAGCTCGATTTCGCAGCTGGGAGAATAGTAAAACATTCTGACGTGGCTGCTGATTTGGGAAATGTTACACGTTGAAGAATACAAAGTGGAGCATGATGATTTTCTCTTTCTGTTCGTGTTGATGTAGTTTGCCTTTACAGGTCCTGATTACCGCAGTTGCACAAGTCGGCACACAATATACCAACTTGGCGTAACATTTCGTCCTCATTTTTGCTCAAGGTTTTGATTCATGGAGAAATAGAATTCTCTATTGTTATCCCACAAATCAGTCCTTCAATATCCCAATTCAACGCAACATTTTCCAGTCGCTACAAGACCAACGCCAATTTCTGAGCCCCACCGAGAAGTCGTCGGACAAACGTCGCACCACCGGCTCATTCAACTGTCCCTTCTGCACGTTGACCACACGTCAACCGACTGAATTGTTGGTGCACCTCAGCGTGACACATACGGGATGTGTGACCATACAGCGCCGTCGCACCCAACCATGTAGGATATGTGATGCGATTGTGATGGCGGTGTGTTGGGGGTAGCGTTTGAGGCATTTCTGGTTTGCGCAATTATTCTCGGTTCTCATGACTTCAAACCTAATTTCGCAGTCAAATTGAATGAGTTGATGGTGAAACTGAATGTGTTGTGCACCCCAGAAGAACGTGCATCGGGCACTGTCCACTATCGTGTTGTTTGGTTGCCCACAGACAGACACGTGGTACATCAGTTCGTTTTCAGTGCCAATTCACCTGATGGTTATATACCCCAAAAAGTACATCTTGCCATTTTCCATTGTTGTCTGTCGCAGGACGATTTCAACACGCACATTCGCACCAAGCACATCGATTCGACAACGTCGACATCGTCCGAAGTTGATTACGATTCAGATTTGGATGCGAATGATGACGTGCTGCTGTCGGATTTGAAGTCAACAACATCCAGTCAAAGGGATCGATCCGAATCGAGATCGAGTAGTCGAAGCAGCAGTTACGTTTCGAAAAAGGTGTGCTTTGTTGTTGGCTGTGTGGGGAAAGCTTGATGCCGCACTTTTGAGTGTGCTTCATTAGGAGATGACCTGGTTTGGTGGGACATCGGGTTTCGGTGCCAAAAAAGTGTCCTCCACCAGATGTCAGGCGTCGGTAGGTTTCGGGACCAACACCCGACATTACTGTTCAAAACATCAATTTTGTTGAGAGAAGAGTTTTGAGAGAAAATTTTCTTCGAACCAAATGCTTCCCAAGACCGATGTCGGGTGTCGGTTTTTGTACAGTTCGAGGTGTCGGGTTTGGTTTTTTCAAGTGTCAGTGTCGTGTTCATCCCGATGTCATGTGTCAGGTGCCCCCTCCCCCGACTTCTAACCCTAACTTGATGATGCATGGATTTTTAACCAAATTCAGTGGCTTTTTAGCTGCTAAATGTGTTGAAGAGCTAGTAAATTCTCAAAGATAGTGGCGTAAAAGCTACTAAGTTTTATATTTTGGCCAAAAAATCTAGTAAGTTGGCATTTCAGAAGAAAAAACATAGTAGCTGCTAAATTTTTCATGCTTGTAGCTTCTTGCTACCAGACCAGCCTATTTTGAAAAAATGAACCCTGGATGTGCTTTGTTTCCAGCGATGATTGCGACAGACACTAAAAAAATCCTGGAAACTCCCAATATTCACGGTGAACAAGATGGTCACGGGCAACATAACACGAATGTCCGATAATCACATGGATTGTTGTGGCACGACCACTGCATTTTCTGAAAATTTTATTCCCTTGGTCTGCAGGGTAAACGCGGTCGCCCATTCGGTTGGCGTAAGAAAAAAGCCCGAGATGACACGGTTGTCGCAAAAACTTCGTCTCACAGCAAAAAGGTGAGTTCAAACTTAGTGTGTGTCAGAAGAAAGCGGTCATTTTTGAACTGTTAAATTTCGTTTCTGACGTCTTTCGAATGAGATGACGGGAAGTTCGACGCAACCAAAAATGTTCCTGACGTGCTATAAATGGAAACGCAACTTGTGCCTAGTTAATATAGTACGAGGATTATCGTGATGAGAATAGAAAACAAAATTACCTAATCAAGTAGCAAAATCCTGCATTTTAGTCTTCCGCTCGTCCATCGATCCAATGTGATCTGTGTTCGATGGCATTCTCGAGTGTGTACGACATGTGCGAGCACATGCTCATGTGTTTGTGTCAGCCGTCGTTGAAATTGGACTGTCCGCTGTGTGGCACTGCGTTCATGAACTGGCAGTTGTGGGGACATCTGCAGGTTGGGCGAGCAATTCTGGTGGCATTCTGGTTGGAAATAGTATCTGTGCTGAACAATTTCTGGCATTAGTCAAACAAGCCTGACGTGAAAAAAGTTTTTACGACTTGTAATATTGATGCATTCGGTCAACCAACGTATTGAAATTGCTACAAGGTTTGAGACAAATTTTGACAAGAAAATCAGTTGTTGGATTTTAAATTATGCAATTTAGTATCCTTTCGGCGATAACGAACATAAGAAAAGTATTGTTACAAGCCAGGCAGCAGTTTATTCATGTTCCAGTCCGCCCATTTCTCTGCTGACAACACAGCCACAGTGCAATTGGTGCTGGTTGGTCGTAAACAACAACGCAATGCCAAATACCCCTGTCCTTCGTGTGATTGTTTGTTTTCCAAAATCGAGTACCAACGCGCGCATCTCGCCATTTTCCATCCGGCTGGGTCATCCAATATAATTAAAACATCACCGGTTTGGTTTAGTTTTAATGTCACAGTTTTTCTTTTTCTTTCTCTGTTTTCGTTCCAAAGGTGAAGACACATTGAACCAAGTTGTGATTTGCTTTGGACTTGTAGCTAATGTGCAATATTTTTAGTTTTCTGTCCCTTAGCAGGCGTTTGTTGTTGTTGCGTTGTCAGCTTTCCTTTTTGTTCGGAGAAGAACTGATATCCATCAAAGTTTTGAGCTAGAACCAAAAATACAAAAAACGCCTAAGTTCAATGATAGATAACCAAAACGCATGCCCACGTTGCAAGCTGTTTGCGCCATCATATCAACAGCTATTTACGTGGTAACAGACTTCCCACGATATTTTCTAATCAACCAGGATGTTTTACTTTTCATCTAATTTCAGAAGGTTCCTCTCTCCACGATGCAAGTTGCTTATATTTCATGAGCTAAAGCTAATTCGGAGCATTTATGCTTTCAGAAACCGTCGCAACTGGAAGACGTCAAAATGCAACCACCCAAATCGGTGAAACGTGCCGCTTCACCACACACGAAAGCGCCAGCACCAAAAGTGCAGAAATTCCCGGAGCTAGAAGAGTTCTTGCCGTGTCTGTCGCAGAAACCAGCAACGAATGATGATCGTTTTGGTTGCGATGTCTGCGGTGCTCAGTGAGTTTTCCGTTCTGGTTAATTGATACAAAAATTAACATTATTAGATATAATGATTTCAGATTTCTATCTCCGTATGTGTTGGACATGCATGTGCGCATACTGCACCCGCCCGATCACCCGGATAAGGCTCGAAGGGATATATTGATGAAATACAGCAATTATGACGAAACAGCGGGATGGCAATTGCCGAGCACCAGTTTGTTTTGTGTTCTCACTCCTGTTTGTCAGGTTTTTATTCGTACTTTTCAATTGGTTTGTTTGATTTACCTCATCAAACTTAGTGATCGACCGCAATGGTCCGCTTGCCAGTTGGATTTGTGTGGGTGTTGCGAGATGTGCATGTGCAGTGGTGGAATGGCAATAACTGCAGAATGAAATATCCTCTGCGAATCATCAAGTCTGATATCAGTCATTTTGTTGTTGTGTTCTTTTCAGCCGAGATCCGCGACCTACTCTCACACCATCAACGAGCGACAACATCGAGTAAGAGCACGTCGACGTCAACCACACCCACCCGAGTACAACAACAAACTGCCACGACAACAAGCACATGCAGTGAATCGACCATTGTTTCGCCATCGAAATTGAAGTCAGACGAAATCCAGGAGGATGATCAATCTACGGCTGAACGTTCACCGTCGATCCCGTTTCTGATTGAATCGAATCATGATGAACAGATTGATACGGTGACGAGGGAAAAGAGTCCGGCTGGTTGGTCACGCACAGGCACCTGCTTTGTTCGTTTGTGTGAGAGGAAATGTTTCCAGATGTTCGTATTACGGAGTCACAAACAAGCTTTTATTATTATTTTATCGATTCTTACTGGGGCCAGCCATAAAACAACAACAACACAAATAAAAAACAAGACAAATCAAAAATGGTAAGGCGATTGGTGGAGCACAATTACGATAACGCAATGCATTGCAGCAGTTGTGCAAGTGCGCTCGCCCATCAAGCATATTGTTGAACATAAAGGGGACCATTCGATCGCACCCTACGGCATGTGCGCTCGTCATCTGCCCGTACAGCAGATGCCACAGGTCGCGCGCCGTTTGCCGCTATTCAGTGATGCGACGCTGAAACCGGGCAGCAGTCCGATATCCAGCTGTATTAGGAATGTGATTGAGTGAGTTGTCTTGCTTTATGTGAAATTGTAAAGTTCACTTGAACTTGTGTTGCAAGTGGTTATTTGTTACGCGTTCTTGCGAATTACTGCGGCTCCCGCCAGTGACATTTTGTGAGAGAGAAAATGTAAAGATAACGTGGCCACGGGGTGCATTCGCTTAGGCTGGTCCACCATCATTCTTGCAGCACCAACCTGTTGGTCGACCCGCTCACGGTCTCGCCGCCGCTGCGCAATCCCGAACAACCCCAACCGCGTTTGCCACATCTCTGTCGTCTGCCACAATCCGTCGTGCAAACCGTCAAGGTGAATCCGTGGTCGAAGGAGGTCGTCGTCAGGGTGTCACCCAACAAATCGCGACAGCGAACGGTTATTGCCAGGTAAAAATGAAAGTTTTTATGACATCTGTTGAAATCTTGATCTATCATCTATCGGTCGTGTGAAGCCATCGCTGATCTGTCAACAGATCGGGTATATATTCTCAATATTTTTCAACGTGCACCATTTCATTGCAAATTCGGCGTACAGATGTAAGATGAGCACAAGATTTCACATGTCCGAATATGGAAATGAAGGTTCCATTTCGCAATTGTTTCAGGCGCATCGTTTCGCGTTGCACGCTTGTAATTACCGTAACCGAGATTTCCGCCCGTATTTACTTTCGTAATTTGATCCCATGTACTATCACTTTCAGATGGCCCCGTATAACGTTCATTTCAGTTCACATTCCCGTGTGCCGCCACCACCGTTGGTGCGCTTGCCATCGCTCAAAGCAGCTGTGCCCGTGCGAACCAGCAGTTCATCAACGTCGAGTTTCAGTTCAGTTGAAGTGCCGAGAGTGGGCGTGTTTGCCAAGACGAAACCGAGCAAACCTGGCACTAGTGGACTGTTGTTCTACGCACCCGAAGATCCAGGTGCACCTATATGTCTATTTCTCTTCTCACAGAGCGCGCGTGCAGTCATACCGGAAACTGGAAACTATGTCCAAGATTCCGGTGTTCGGTTCCCTGTGTGACAACGAGCACACCGGGGACTGGGAACTTTTCAAAACATTTTTCTTTTGCACTCAGGTTATGATATGATGACTAGATGACAAATCATTTTCAGCGCCCCTCAAGTCTTGGCTTGACCAGATTTTGCACAGAATATGTTTTGAAACGCTCCCGCAGTCATATCGGGAACTGGGGATCGTAATGTTGGACACTGAAGAAAAATTCGGTTCCCATTTCCTGGTATGCCTACACGCGCCCATCGCGTGTTGTTGCGCAAGAGAAGCTATGAATTGGTCGATTCATTACATATATCGATGCTGGCATGTGCTTGCACTAGGCCGAGAAGCTGCGTGTAGAAAGTCCGCCACCTAGTCGGTTGTCCGTGATGCACAAAATCTGATAACGCAGCTGCCAGCTCGGTTAGGTCAAATATTATCGTATCTTTGGTCTGGTTGGCCGCTAGGCACTGAGTTGTGTTGTTGATTGATGTTTTTCGCTATCCGAATGCAGAAGATGACGGCCCACCACCACCACCACCACCGCGGCTACGAGTTGGCGCCCAAACACCATCGACGTTGGTCGAGCCACCGGGTGGTGTCCGACCGATTGGTGTCGTCTCACCGTCGTCACAGGCGCGCGGTGTCAAGACGTACAGGGATTCGGCTGCTGGTGAGCGCCAAAGTTTGTCAAGTTTATATGAAGTGGTGCTTGTTTGTTGGTTCTCCGTTTGACAGACTTGCCCGTGCATCAACTCATTGTCAGTGCAAATGCACCAAAGTAGCAGCAACATGATCTGAAGGATGCTCGCCTTGGCCTGCATTTTTATGCTCGCTGAACCCACGTGTTTGTTGCACTTTTCTTCAAATAATTCCATTTTTCCCATTTTTCAGTCAGCTCATTGGCCTCTGTGACCGCACATTATACGGTCAACGCAGTGCAGTCAACAGGATCGCGCTCACATATCAATGCCGAAACCCGTGCCGAGCTGGAGAGCGCATTTCAGATTAGTCCGTCTCTTCCGCAGGAGCGCAAGCACAAAATCGCCTTCTTGCTTGGTCTCGAAGCGAAGACCGTCTATGGCTGGTTCATGCATCGGCGAATAAAAGCGCGAGAACAGGGAGAAATGGTTGGCATCGTACATCCAGGTCGTAAAGCGAGGACACAATCAAGTGAAACATCGAATCAACAGGTGGAGAAGGCTGACGGAGAAGGCACAAACACGCCGCATTGTAAAATTGTGGAATGAAATTGGTGTACATACAGTTCTATTATTATTATTATTTTGGCGCCTTGTTAGCATTTCATTCTGCTGTTGCGCTCTGCTTTTAGATTCTGTCTTGTTGCATTTTTCTCTCTTATTATCTTTAGATTTTATATTTCGTTGAAATGTGCACCAGGTGGCATTCGTATAGTTTTTTGTTCTTATCTTTGTTCTGAGTCCATTTCATTCAATCCATATACTATATACACACATACAAACGGATGTACCATATTTTTTGTTATCGAATCTGCTGCTTATGGAATTACGGGTTGCAAATTATTTCCATTGTCGTTATTTGGCTCACCATGGTGTTTCGCGGATGTGGAGGAACGGTGTATTGAAGTTATATGCCCTCAATTTGATTGTTTATGTCATTTTGTGTTACGTTTAGCTACGTAGTCAAGTTGATCTGGGTTTGTATCCATAATCCTTCCTCAGTGATTGATTTATTGTGTTGGTTGGTATTGGGTTTTTCTGGATTGGCATTGGTTTTGGTGACCCAATACAAAATAAACTCAATACCAATGGCAGACCAGCTTCTATGCCATACAGAATGCCAGAATTAGACCCAATACAAAACACTGGTATTGTGTGATATTAGTATTGGGTTTTGTGTCCACCCATAGGCCTGCAGGCATGTTTTGCCTTGTCACCCTCTCACACATTTCGCTGGGTCCCGTTGAGGTGGCTGTAACGAGGTATAACTGTATTAATTTTAAAAAATCCACATAATTAGCGTTCATAGATACTAGTATCAGGCAATAAACTTGCTGTTTGGTATGATTATGTTTTAGCGTATTTCTATTTTATCGTGTCAGTGTTGGCTATCGGTCATGTACCATTATCAGTGCTCGATTGTTTACCGTCATTTGTCGTGATCCAGCCAGAAATGCCTCCCTAGCAACCAATATTAATGTTTCGCATCGTCCATACGGATATCTGTATCATTAATAGTGACCCACCGTCGATGCGGTTTGATCAAAAAAAGAAATCTGAATTGCCTCACTACCGGATAAAGAAAGATTTATAAAATTGAGCTTGTTGATTTTATTTCTGTCTGTCTTCGAACACCAAACACTGTCCCCAACCAACAGCGTGACTGCGCATGCTGCAGTCGACTATTTTATTCCATATTTTATGTGTGCGTGTTTGCCTGCACTGATTTGATATGATAATTTCGCACCCGATTCACTGAATAATGTCCTCCCCAATCCCAGCAGAGAGCAGCATTAATTGCGAAGAAGAGGGGGAGGTCAACGATAATATGGACCATCATAAACCTCTTCCAAGCACAATGGTTCGGTCGTTCGATACGCCCAGCACACAAGCCGCGATGACTCGAGCATTTGACACACCACCCTTGGTCGGGGGCGCTTTCGAGGCACCAAACCCTCTGGTCAATGGGGGAGACATGAACAAGGAAGTGAAGCATGGCGAACCAGAAGACAACAAGGGGGACGAAAGTAGCGATGAAGGTGCTCTGTCGGACTCGTCTGATGAGGAACCCGTGGTCAATGCGTACAAATTGGCTGTCAGCCCGCCGAAGGTGCCTGATATGCCACCAAAGGTTGGTTTGTTTGAATGTTTTTATTTCTTCGTGAAAAGCAAAGATTTATTGGGTTTTGACCTAGCCGTTTCATTGCGCATCTGGTGCAGCGAAATGTTTTGGAAAAGTTGTATATTTCGAATGGGCTTTCTGAGCTGCCAGAACGACATTTGTTTGGTGTTTATAAGGAATAGCGTTGAAAATAGCAATCAAAAATGTTTTGCGAAAACCGCAAATAAAAAAAACACTCGCCTGTGTGATTCATTTTCATTCAGCTTGGTGTGGGAGTTGAAGAAATCAAGGCCAAATAATTAATTTCCAATCTGATCCTTTGTGCAGCCCCCCGTACCCCCAGTCTCCGAGGGTCCACCGACGGCCGAACGCAAATTCGCAGCGTTGGAACGACTGAAAGCCCTCAAATTCGGTGCTGGCGCCAAGGCAGCTGCGTCAAAGATCAATGTGTTCGCGCATCAACCGGTGACGGCCAAGAAGGCCACCACGTCCAGTTTGCCATCCGATGGGGAATTGGATGGTTGGTGGACAGGGGCAGGGGGTATGAATGAAATTGAATACCCAAAGACATATATATATATATATACATATATATATATATACGGAAAAATGTAAATAGTCGATTTCGATTAATTTGCGAGTGAACCGCTCAGGTCTCGTAATATAATCCGAGTCATAATTCTTCCAGAAATCTGCGTTTTATTTCAGTATGCGCGACTGACCTAACAATGGTTCTCGTTAAGTCACCCAAGGTTTTTTGACATTTCGGCACTGGCAACCATGAACCAAAAAATTATGTGCTTGTCAATACCGGCAGTCCTGTTCCTACCACCTTATATCAACCTGGCCACGTGCCAAGTAATCCGAAAACCTGCTTGCAAAATAGAAATTGTGTCAGACAGTTTGAATTGCTTGGAACACTCAACAAACATATTCTGCCAGATGACGAAGATGACATGCGTTCATACGAGCCGGCAATGAAACGTCGATCGCGCGGGTTCCACGACTATGACGCCTCGATGGAGGACACTCCGCTCAACAGCAGAATGGCTGGTGCGTTCTTTCGCGTCTGCACTGATTCGACTTTTCTGTTTTTTTCATTTTGTTGGTTGTTGTTGTCCCATTTTTTTCCAGAATAAGACAGAGACACAGAGCATTCGCAGAAATTATTTGCATCTGCTTACTCAACCAGTGAAACATTTTGAGCGGTTTCAAATTGTTGATCGGATTGAAAGTAAAGGCAAACTACGCCAACACGTACCCGATTTCGGAGGTGGTGTACCCCTGCTATGCAAAACGCAAAGAAAGAGAAAATACTCATGCATGTATTCCACAACGTGTAACGTTTCCCAAATCAGCAAACCTAATCACATCTGAATGTTTCACTATTCTGCTAGCTACGATATCGAGTTCATGTTGGTGTGGTTCGCCTCAAATCTGCTTCAGCACGGTCACGAAGTGACATTCCTGAAATTTCGAAATTCACTGATGTGGCTAACTTCTTCGAGTGGCCTAAAAGTTGTTTCGATACAGCTAACAGAACGGTATGCTTGTCGAAATCAGTGGCACGATGCTGCTAGCATAAAAATTTCGTGCGTGATCGAAAAAAGGCATGTGACTATGCAGAAATCCGATTCCGTCGTGTCCGAGGTCCGATCACCAAGATTGAAGCGGGTCTTTAGGATTAGGTTTTTATACTCTGTAGATGGGGATACGAAGGTCCTTTTGCCGTGGTTTGGTTTCATTTTGATGACAACGACAACAATCAGCACAAACAACTTACGGTGTTCATGAAACGTTTTGTCATCCAGGTGGTTACGAACGCACACAACAGCAACAACAGCAACAACGAGGTCGCAATCGGCCGCATTGGAGTCGAGGACGGGACCTTCCCCCTCCTCCACCCAGGCCTCTATTCGATCGAAGAAGGACCCCTGACAGGGACGGGGAGTATGACGAGATGCCCTATCATCTCGAACCCTACCATCAAAGAGGCAGGCCCGACAGTCCTTCACCGATGGATGATGAGTACTATCGGCGGGGCAGAGGTCCGCCACAGAGGGGATTTCAGGTTGGCGACGTTCACAAATTTTTCTATTTTGCCTCTGATGTTGCCAGGAAATAATGGTCCATGCGTAACAAATTTAGAAGATGAGCACTTCGACGAGGTACGATTGGTCTCTGTGCCTGACAAGGCAAATTCAATGTTTGTTTGAACGTTATTTTGTGACACAAGCGGATGAGCACCAATTAATCAGTATAAATCAGTTCACTTCGTGTCGGGGAATAAGATTCGCGTTGGTTGAAACTATTGGTCTACTGTCTCAAAATACCGTCCAACCAAAAACTTTGGCTCACGATAGTCGCAGTGCTTGCCTTCAGGTGTTAGTACGAAGCAAATGGCCTGTGGTTGCGTCGAAAAAAAAGAAGAAAATATTAACACGCTCCTTTACACTTACTTTCATGCCAGCAAGCGATGGTCCGCATTGCGGATTGTCAGACTAATTTCGCAAAATCATCAATTTCCCCATGTACAGGGTCGTCACCACCACCGCGAGCCCTCTCCCAAGCCTCCACCGAAACCACCTACTCCTCCGATCATCAACATCGAAGAGAAACTGGCCGACCTGTCGTTGGAATGGTTCGATCTCGAAAATATTGATCGCCAACATTTGCGAAAGATTGTGATTGATCTGCGATCAAGGGAATCGACGGTGCTGGACGGATTGAATAAAAATGACACTGATATTGGGTGAGTGAACGGGGTTTTGCATTTAAACATGAGTTTACAGCCATCTGTTATATCGCGCTTCATGCGACTTTTACTGTTGTTAGCTGCTTTCGATTATTCGGGATTGGGAACTTTTTTTCATTATATTGGGGCTATAACACTTGGAAATTGCCATTTTATTGCGCTCAAATGCATAAAATACAACTCCTGAAACATTTCCGTGTGACAAGCAGTACATCTGATAGGCTTTTCTATTTTCAGCAAGCTGCAAGTGGATCTCGCCGAGGAGCAAACGAAAGTACGCGAAGTCGATGAAAAGAATCGAGCACTGCAGGCCGAGAAAATGCGAAAAATCGCACAAAGTTCAGATGCAGCCGCTGCAGCTTGGACAACAGATGAGTCCGATATTTGGCAGATCCGATCTGCTCAGGAGGCTGACGCGGCACAACAGGCCAAGATGCAGGATATGTGAGTTTGGGAGAAGATGAACCTTATAACTGCTGCTTGGATGCTACTCCAGCAGGTGCCCCCATTCGAAAACAGCTGAATTTGGCGTTTTTTTCTGTTCGAACTTGATTATTATGAATACAGATGACTATTGATGCTCTATGGATGCCACCTAGTGTGTCTGGTCACTTTAGGGTTACTGCCATAGCCCGTGAACAAGTTACCGTAACCAGCCCAATGCAACGCACAGTGACGAGGAACAAATGCGGAATTGTATAATTTGATCATGTCTTCGGTTTGTTTTCACAGAAAACCAAAAGTATGTCAATCAAACAACAAAAAGAGCAAAGCAGAGCACCTAACAAATGGACATTCGAGGCGTTACTTGACACCGTGGCTGCCAATCACTGAACAGTCACACCCTTGGACTTACCATTACCGTTACCACTTGCCCTAACCCAACTGCCCTCTTCAGGGTCACCTCAGATGGCCATGTTCACGAGCTGTATCAGTACCCAAACACAAAAACGCGAATTTCAGCTGTTTTTGAATGGGGGGGCCCTGCTGGAGTACCACCGCCGCTTGTTCAGCTGTTACGTGGGTGAGGTGTTGTATTTTTGAATGGACCTTGGAATTTCGTACCCTAGTAAAATGCAAGTGTTAGGCAGTTGTCGTTATGTATGAGCTGAAACATTTTTTCATCCGCTCTGTTTGTTTTTATGTCACTTTCATATCGCCTATTCCTCGAGCCAAGATTAATCACTGTCGCTTAAGAATATGGTTTATTTTTCAGCAAAATTTCAAAAAAAAAACGCGCAAATCTGTTACAGGCGATTCACCGACCACATCGGCTACGGGCCTGACGCGACAAAAGTGGCCGCGGATCATTCTGCAGCTCAGCAACAAACGGCTGCGAATGTGAACATTGATTGGTCGTTGTGGCTGCAACCCACCAAATATGAGGTTGCTGGCGCCGAAATGTCGAGTGAGTCAGCTCGTTTTGGGTGTGATTGGGTTCGTCGAGAATTCAAATTTTAGATTCATAATTAGAGCAAGCGATTTTAAATTTTTTATTTTGTTTGATCACGCAGCAGTGAAAATCTATCCCATTCAACCTTGTTCAGAATTCAGGCCGCGTTGCTAGCAAACGTCGAAGATTATATTTGAGGAGCACTATCGATACAATTGTCTGCTGTAAGAGAAAAGCTGAAAAAATTTTGCTGCTTGGGGGACCACATTTAGTATTATTCCGTGACATCCAGATCCAGTTTTCTGATAGATGTGGGCATACTTTGTCTCTCTCTATGTCACATTCACCACAATATCGTGTTTGTGTGATGCAAATGCTTGCAGTTGCTGTTGACAGGTGTATTATCCGGAAATCATTCCATCTTCCAGCTCCATCCCCGAGTACATCGATCTTCAATCGTCCGCCACCCCCGCTCAGTGGCGCACAGTTGCAGCCAACTGTCACTCAACCCAGCAATCTATCTGCAACCGTGCTAAGTCACGTCAGATCAATGATTGCCCCGCCCACCAGGGGCATGCCCCCGATGATGCCGGGCACCAGTGGATTAGCGGTATGGTTCTCAAATTTTGTTTGGCTGTGAGTGTCAAAACAAAGTAATAAAACGTGTAATTTTTGTTTAGATGCCACCGATGGCGCCTTTCCCTCTGCCGCCGCCGCCGAGAATACCTGGGTTAGTTGGCCTGTGTCACGCTTCTTTGATTGTGTCCGGGTAGTGCTTGTCGTCCATCACATGATTTGTTTTGAAAGGGCACGATGATTTGAGATTTGATGATGCCAGAGGCATCGGCGCATGATTAGCTGCTGTCTGAGAACATTCTCTGATGAAACTAGCGGCATGAATAAAGCTCGAACTATCCTGAAAGTGACATGATCAAGGCAGACCCGATCCGATCAACAGTTTGATACCGATCATACTGTTCGCGAATTTGCAAAACAATAGTAGTGTAGAATGTTCTCATTTCAGCACCTCAATGCCGGCTTTCCCACCGCTGCCACCGGTTCCTCCCACGTTCACCACAGTCGCGCCCACACAACCACTCCCGCCGAGCAGACTTCGCCCTGTCGGACCTCCTCCTCGGGGGCCCAGATCCGGTGGTCCTGCAGGGGGACCCCCGACCACCCCGGTGGCTATCAATCTAGCAGTGCCACCACCCCCGTTGCCCAACAAAAGACGCACGGACACCCCGCCCGTACCGGTTGCCGTTGCGTCAGCGCCCAGTGATTTCTCAGTACCGCCACCCAAACTGCCGATCGCGTCTACACCTAAAACGACGGATAACGCACCACCCCAGCCAACAGTTGTCACAATCAAAGACCCGGCGGTGCTGGGCGCAACCACTGATCTGCTGCACGCGCCTACACCAGTCACCACCGCGCAGTTGTTCCCGAAGAAGCGTTGGTGTTCTGTTTTGTTGATCGTTTGTTCCTGGAGTGTGTAGTCGAATATCAATATCAATCATCTAACGCAACTCATAAAACATTTTGAGCGGCATCAAACTTGGTTATCACGAGCCCGACATCTGATGTTGCAGACTAGAGAAACAGTCAGACGTGGCTGTTGATTTCGGAAATGTGACGCGTTGAAAAATACAAAACTGCGCATGAGGACTTTCTCTTTCTTTTCGTTTTTAATGCAGTCCACGTTCGAAATCGGGCTTGTGTTTCCCTTTACTCATACGCACACAGTCAGTTCGATCAGCGCCGGTCGTGTGCTACCAAAATACGCTGAAATAAATCTGTTGCATCTGTGAACCTCGAAGAAATCTTTGGCGCAAAACGACACGTGATCCTACGTATGTATCTGAAACCAGTTTGATGAAAGACACCATTTTTGACCTTTTCTGCTGCAGCGAGTTTCATGCAATCGATGGCGTCGACTCGTGCGGTGCCCCGACCCCCACCAACAGCTCATACCGATGAAATCACCGTGTTGCACACGAAACCGCCTCAGTCAGCAAGACCGCCGAGCCAACCGACCGACAAACCGGCTTCGTTGGCTTTGGTGCCGGGTATGGAAGTGTTCCTGCAGGACAACGCGTCCAAGACCACGACCCCGTCCGATGACACGTCTCCTGACAAGGACCTCGTCATATCAACAAGTCCTGATCTCAGTCCGTTCGTCGTCCCACCGCCCGCAACAACACAATCTGCCGACGTCCGAAATCAGGATCAGCCAGCTGGCGGTCCCGAACAGGAACGCAGTTCGGTTGCTGTTGTGCGAGGTCAGGCGACAACTACAATTCAAGAAGAGATCATAGACAGGCGTGAGGATGAGATGGATGCGAGCCAGGTGTGTCACATAGTACTGATGCTTCATCGTTCAGTAAGGCGAACGGCATTGCGCAAAGACCGGCATGGCCTTGGTCCTATAACTGTTTGGTCGCTCGACGTGTTTCATGCAAAAATATTCCGAGTTGGCTCTGACTATTGTAGTTATAGGGAATATGGAATTGGTTGGCTGGTTTTATTTGAAGGCCGCGAAGTAAGCCACATTTACGTGCAGTACATGTAAACACAACGAGCGTTCCCATTTTCCAACGTACTATCCCACTTTTCAGGTAGTCGACACGCCGGTGACAGAAAACGAAACGACGACGTATTTCGACACCACTGCAGCCACGATCGGAACATCAGACAACGAAGACAACAGTCAGGCATTCTATGACACAACGATGACATCGGAGATCGACACACCTGTTGTGGCTGAGAAAGTTGATGACAATAATTTGGAGTGCACTTCACCGACCCAAACAGTCGTGATGACAGAACCCGAACCCACACCAGCGGCTTCCAAGCCAACAACGACGTTTTCGACCTTTAGCATGGCATCTTTGTTGGCTGATGATAAGCCTTCTGCTCACACTACAACAACTACGGAGACAGGGCAACATACGGAAAGTAGCGCACCACCACCGGCGGGGGTTGGCAATGAAACATCTACTAATGAAGATGGCCTGACTGAAGATACAGCTCAGTCTGAGGAGACAACGACCGAACAGCCAGAGACCTCTTAGTATTGGCAGCTATCATTGTTGCTTATTTGGGTGCGATTTACGAATCTTCTACAAGTACGCATCTGTTGCAGAATAAAGTGTATGTCTATTACCAACGTTCAAACCCAACAAACATAACTCTTGACGGCATTATTTAGTTCTATACATTCTTTGATGTTTTATTTTGTTTCATCCTTACCGTTTGTCGTGAGAGATTCACGCATGTATCATGATGCTTGGTGCGTTTTCTTTGCCAGAGTTTTCCCTCTGTGAACTTTTTCATTGTCGATTGTGTTTGTTTTATAAAATGATCAATCAATGTATCGTGTGTAAATCAGGCATAAAAGTCGTTTGCAATGTTTGGAACTGTCTTTGCCTTCTTTATGCTTGACTGGTTTCTGTTGAACCATGCTTCTTAAATTTGGAGTTACATTCAATTGGATTATTAAAAAATTGAATACCGGTGAATCGAATTATTTTGTATTTCAGATTCGTAGTGCAACCCATTAGGGGTGTGGTGCCCGTCACTATGCGGCCAGTGTGCTGCCCAATGATGTTTTCTCTGTTCCTGATGGCTACCTTTTTGGTGCCAAAGGTATCCACGACAAGCTTTGATTACGTAAATGCCGATGAGCTACCCCTATTGGTACGAAATTCGTGCGTTTTTCTCATGTTTGAGACCAGCGCTGTTAATGGACTTCTTTCGGATATGAAAGTGGATTTCAATAAACACGGTTAGTCTCACGTGTGTTTTTGTTTTTCTTCGTCATGTTTTACTCGCGGTTTTGGAATGGTGAAGTGTGGGAACTGAACGTTTTCACGTGGTGTGTCTGTTAGTATATCAGCTGAAACATTTTTGTGTTGGAAGGCGCACAGTTATTGGTCGCACAATGACCATGATCAAATCAACCCTGATTTTCACGTGGTGTGTCTGTTACCCAAACAACCCCCGGATATCAGCTGAAACATTCTCTACACATTTGTGTTGGAAGGCGCACAACATGCCCCTCACTTTCCCGCTTTACGATTCAGGAAAAAAAATTGACCAATTCTTATAAAGTCATTGTGCGACCAATATCTGTGGTCGGTGGATGCAGTTGAATCCAATGTCAACGTCTTGCAGACATTCCCATCTATCTGGCGGCTGCTGCCCAATTCCAATCACCACATAGCAACATTCGACTTCAATTCAACAGCTCATATGCGGTACAGTATCCGCGTGGATTGTACGCTGTGCACAAACACCCGCCTGATAGAAAATGCCTGTTGCAAGTGCCCAGAAGTGTCATACACTTGACGGTGAGGTTTTGTGGGTTTGTCTTCCAAGTCGGTGTGGGAGAATAATTAAGGTTTTATCAAAGTTTGTCATCGCACTAGGTTTGGTCGGGTGTCGTCTTGTTACACGGGTATTTCTAGTCATTTCCGGAGTCACGTGGCTGTCTGCGTTCATGCTGATTGACCGTTATCCGGTGCACTATAACTTCAATCAGTGATAACTGGTTGAAAACCCTGCTGTGTTAAAAAAACACGCAGAACAACTCATATTTTGATTGCCAAATTACCGAGGAATTAAATTACCAAATTAAAATTACCAAGGATTGCTTGCAGGCCAGCCACTTCACCAACGCTCCAACGACTCAAAATGTGCTGGATTTCATCAATCACAAATGTGACGCGTTCATATCATCTGATGGTAATCTGACTGCAGCTGGCGTGAAACGAATGCAGATTCTCAAAAATGTGTACAGAGTGGAACGAGATGTACCAAACGCAGTGTCGTTTGAAGATTATGACAATGCTCAAATAAGATGTCGTACCAGTGAAAATGAGGATGTTTGTGAGGTTTGTCTTTTTATGATGTTTCTGTTTCATTTTCTACTGACGCAAAAGTCGGTCTCAGATTAAACTCGTGGTTTTGTTTTCCGCTGTTTTGTGAAAACAGTTTGAAAACATTTTTGTCAGGTTACTGCATGTTTTGGGCACAAAAGAAGAGTGCTTGCCACACTTCTCTTGGTGGTTGAATGTTTTGGAAACATTAAAACATTTTTTTCCAAAGAAAAAATTAACTGATATTATCACAAAAGCATGTTACTGACAGCTGTGCCAACTTTGTCGTGGTTCGCTCTTGATTCTGTTGCTGCGCACACCTTGTTTGTCTTTGCACACGAGCACCATTATTCGCAGAGAGTGGCCCCTCCAGCAGCTGTGCGGGTGCACACAGGCCCAGACAGCGGTATCAGATATCACACACACACACGTAGTACACGAAAGTGGGCAGGAGCACAAGCTTCGCATCTTAGCTGTTGTATGTGTGCTGCTTGGACCTGTTCGACTTCGTTTTGGGTGTGGTGCACGTGCGCGCACGCCATACCACCAAGTTTGGCCAGCTACCGAACCGAACCCACAGTGTTGTCTGTCACTCACTTGCTTGCGTCTGTTATGTGCGAGTGTACGTGCAAGGGCTAATGTGCACTGCACCCTGCGCCCACGTGTCAAATAAATGGCTAACTACCACGTATGTACATATCACTGGACTGGACTGACTCTTGTCCAGAGTTCTGTTTATATGACGGCTTCAGTCAACACATTTCGTTTCAGTAAGGGCCCTTGAACAAATGGTACCTAATAACCTGATGTTTGCAACCAGAAGATAAGAGCTAAGTTGGCTTCCGTTGGGCTGGTGTGGTTGTCTGTGTGTTTCATTATTACTCATTGATCTAGCTTTCATCTCTAGCCGTCTAGCTGAGCTCAAGGCTTTAGGTGGACGCACGCATTTATATGAGCCGCTGTTGTATTGTATGGCTTGGGGCTGCTAATTGCACTTTTGTTTGCCGCCCCTAGGCCCTTTATTGTGGTGTGCCAACATCAAACATTCATAAAGGAATGGGTTTGCATTGCGGGCCCATCACGCTTTGACCCATTCATTCAGGCACAGCAATTATGTCGTAGATACTAAAACATAAAAAAAGTTCAGTACATGTCTATTTCAATATGGTTTCAAAATAATGGCAGGTTCCTATTGATCAATAATAATTGATTATTAATTGCTAAATAATCAAATGCCATGAATCCCTCTGATTTCCAGGCCCCTGACCGAATGTCCACCCATGTCGCCTTGCCCGAATGCCCCGTTCTGAACCAAGCACCCAGCGCCAGCGATTTCTTTGAGCAATATCTCAGCCAATCACGACCGTTCATTGTTCGCAATGCCGCAGCTGATTGGCCGGCACGATTTGAATGGACCAATGAACGACTAAGGCGAGACTATGGTACTGAACAGGTGCATATCAAGCTCGTGCCACCTGTTGGTGATTATGAAGGTCGGCCAACTAACTGAGATTATTTATGTTTCTTTTGGCGTGTGTTTTTCATGCTGATGATAACGTGCCTGTATTGTTTTCACACCCAAAAATTGGCCTTGTCGTATCGGCCTGAAACATGACAGCTTGTTGTGAACAACCAGTGCACTCACTATCCTGTTTGTAGGTGTCGAGCCTTTGTCCTGGTGGTTGCAAGATGGTGCCAAATTCGAAGTGCCTGACCAAGTGAGACAACAGATCCAGCATGACGATCTTGTTATGGTGATATTTTTTAGTTATTATTCTTTTATGGTCATTGTCAAAAAAACTACTCTTTTGAGTTTTATGCGTCAGGTGCGACCACATGGAGCAGAGATGAGCATGTCTGAATTTCTGGATCTTGTTGAACATCGCACCGAAAACTCCAGCCAACTATCTGCCTATCTCGAATACACTTCCATGCAGGGATTCCTGGCCGGTTCGTTAGCAAAATTGAAGTTTTTCTCGGTGTTTTCTTTTTCAAAAGTCAAAATTTTTTATGATTTAGATCTAAAATCGGACGCCCCCGAATTCCCATTTATCAGTCAATCATTGCGTCTTGCTCATCAGAATGTTTGGCTGAGTGACGGCAACACGCTCGGCAAACTGCATTTCGACGAATATGATAATATCTTGAGTCAGGTTTGCCCATTTATTCGTTTTAAATACAACAGTTGCACAATGCTCTCGCATTCCTTTGTACCTTGTGTCAATAATATTTCACAATGAAGACGTTTACCCCTTTTTTAATCTCAGATCTCCGGCAGCAAAGAGCTACTTTTGTTCGAGCCCTGGCAGAACGAGCGAATGTACGAGGGTCATTTGTTCGAAGCGAATTTGCGATATTCGAGTGGTAGATTTTATCGAGATCGACTGATGGAATCAACGTCGATGACAATGTCGCCGGTGGATATGAAACATTGGGACAGACAGGTTGTTTGCTGGTGGTTTTGTCTTTAAATTCTGTTTTGTATTAAAATTGCTGACGTCGTCTTCTTTTTCGCAATCTCCACATTTAATCAATGAAACTTTTTTGTGTCTGTGTTGGTTATCCAAACACTGCATGTACCACTCTTTGATCAACTGATGCATCTCGGCTCACTTTGGTCGAGTCACAAGTGTACCTTCTAGTCGACGAAGACATAACCCACCTTGGACCCATTGCAGCGTTTCCCCCTCGTGTCATCCACCCATCCTCTGCGTTGCGTGATCCACCCAGGTGACATCCTGTATCTGCCTGCTTTCTGGTGGCATCAGGTCCAGTCGCGACCCGACCCAGACCAGCACCGCAACTTGGCTGTGAATTTCTGGTACGACCCGTTCCTGCACAAGGAGTTCCCCTGCGCTACTTGTCCTTTTGACGTTAATCCGCAATACAGGGAACTGTTGGAGAGGTTTAGCTAATGGAATTTATTTGTATGATTGAGATTTAGTGCAATGAATATTTATGGGTGTACATTCTGGGTCTATCTTTTTTCTTCAGCTTCTTGATCAAATTTTTGCTTTGCTTTTGTGGTTTTCCTGTTCTTTTTGGACAAAATCATCAATAACTATTATTAGCATATTATTATTTATTTGTGGCCTGGGTTGTGAAACTCTGCTGTGCGTCAATGTTTTTGTTTGTTCGTTTATGGTACGTGATACTTAGCAATATTCTCTGGTCATCGTTTGTGTTATTGTTGCTGTTCATATTTTGTTACTTATCCAGTTCGTTGATGGGAATAGCTATTTGAACGCGTTCATTATTGATGTGTTGCAATATTGACCTGTTCTGGGAGATAAAATAATTCCGAAAAAAGCGACGTTTTGGCAATGTTCTGAATCATTCATGTGGTTATTCTGAAACCATACTGCCAAGCTGTTGGTACTGTTACCTCGAATTATTTTCCGTTCATATTTGAGTTCATAGTTTCCAGTTTTTGTAATCGTTTCCATGGTTTTAGGTCACACTGAGAGTGAGAGCGCGCGTTTCAGAGCGTTTTCCGTCCGTATAATTCCACCAGCCACTCACTGCCGTTATAGCATGTTTGCTCATGTATCGACGAATAATGGTAGACCTTTTTGCGTATCAGTTCGCTGTGACTTCAAACTTTCCGTGTTTCTTGACACGGAATTCTTTTGAAAAGGGCCTGAATCACTGCACAATGTTGGAAAGTTTTTGGTCATTGCAAAAATTTTAGCACGCGCGTGCTAGCATGCGTTTACTGTCAGCTCATACTTCATGTCTGTAATTCTGTTTGTGTTGAACCCTCAGACTAAATTATGCCACAAGATTCGATCATTGGATAATTTTCACGCGCTGCTAGCTCGTTTCCATGTTGCCATCGTGCCCATTCAAATTTTTAACCAACCACCCGCAGTGGCAGCATTAGTTAGGTTGCTCCATTTATTTTATAATCCGCTGTGCAGTGCGCTAACTTGCCAAATACATTATGTCCCGCATTCCCATTTGTTTTGATTCATTATTCCATAAATAGAACACAATAAATGCTCTATTTATACGTTTTTTAACATAACCATGTCACTCACTAACTGCTCGTTATTTGATTTCCCAGTTTTAGTTCATCTTAGCAGTCCTCCGTTTGTATTGGCGTCCCCTGAGCTTAAAAAACAGGAACAAAAGTTGTCACCAAACTTCAGGTCTATTCTCACATCACCATCTGCTACAACATTCGCCAGCGAGTGCCGCAGCACTAGGCCATCATCCGCCGTACCCACACCCGCGACCCAGCACTTACCCACCATTACCCGCCATTTACCCATCATCCACAGCCATGGTCACTTCACCGGCTACAATGCTACCAGCCACCGGGGCCACCGGCGGTCCCACCTCCCCTGGAGGCGGTGGTGGCGCGGGTGGGCCTGTTTCGGCCCAGGTGCCAACCGAGGGCCCCGTTCACGCACGGAAACTGTTCATTGGCGGATTGAGTCATGACACGGATGATCGACAATTGAGGGAATTCTACGAGAAATGGGGTGTGGTGATCGATTGCATAGTCATTCGCGAGCCGACCACCAAACAATCGCGCGGCTTCGGCTTTGTCACGTTCAGCAAGGCGTCGATGGCGGATGCGTGTCTCGCCGCCCAGCCGCACGTCATCAACACGAAGACGGTCGACCCGAAGAAGGCCATACCCAGGGAGGAAATGCCTGGTTATGAACATGAACCGCCCGTGTTCTATCACAGGCCCGGACCACATGACGAAATGAAACTTTATATCAAGGTGGGTTGGTGTTCGACAACTGGTGTCGTGTATTTGTTTTTTGTTGAACCTAATAAAGGCAATCCCCTAATACCATAACCCATCGTAATCCTGGTTTGCAAGAATCGTGCCGAGACAATTTTGTTTTTTTATCTGTTTTGGTTCGACCGACTGGCTGAAATACCAACTGTAGAAAAGATTGGCTGCCATATTGTGAGGTCTGGAAAACATATCGTACTGTGCCAAACTGCTCAAAGGACTTCATGTGGCGTCGGTGAAATAACAAGAACAGATGGTTCAAAAGAGGTATAACTTCGTGCATATTTTTTCAACAATGCTGGAATCAAAATCAAAATTGCAGGGTCTAGCTGTTGAGCGTCAGGCAACGCCCGACTACCAGCTGGTCGACCAATTACGCACATATTTCGGCAGTTTCGGTCGTGTCGAACAAGTTGAAACATCTGTGAACCCGCGGCGATTGCCGTTTGTGATATTGGACAATCCTGAGGCCGTCAAACGATGCTTGCACACGGCGCATGATCACAAAATTGGACAGAAACAGATTGAGTTGATCAGAGTGAGATGGGAATTGAGATTTGGAATTGTTTTTGCTCGTGATTTCTTGCATGTGTGTGTCGAAGTCCACGTAATGTATGGCTCGTTAAGTGGGGACATTCTTGAGTGAAGCATCAGCTCAACATGACTTGGGTTTCCAGATGATTGGTTCCTGTCGCTTGATTTGCTTGACCGTTGGATAATTCATCAAAGTAATAATATATAACCTAGCTCTATTCGTCATCATGCAGCCAAGTGAAAAATGTTTCGGCGGTGCCACCAGGATTCGTATCCTCTCACGGCGAAACTGTTATTGACCTCGGGACACGATAAATAATGAAAATTTTAAAAAAGAAATTAAACATTAGAAAAATTGAAACCTCCTCACCCACAAATGACAGAAAATTTCTTCAGGCATCCCATTTCGACGTCGACGTAGCGCGTCTGTTCAGTGGTGACGCAACGACCAAGACGTCAGGCGGTGGTGGCAGTAACACGACTGATTCATTGAGTCTGAACACAACCGTTGACGGGCAGCAGGGTGGGTCTGGTGCAGTTCGAGGCACTGACACACGACAGTCGAGTTGTAGTCCGTTGAGTCCATCGAGCGATCAAGTGGCTGTGTCACCTGCTAAGGCTACATGATAGAGTTGTTGTTGGTTGGATGTTGGACTGCTGCCGCTGCTTTTATTGTGCCGGTGGTCACTTGTTTTCATCACTTTGAGATGCAGAATGATGTTTCGTGACGCAAGGTTCTGACATAACCTTGTCAATCCTCCCATTCGCAGTTCCAGTACCCAACAAACAATCCTACAAGAAGGGATATCATATTGGTCTATATATCTGGCATGCTTCCTCATCGTGTCGTGTTTGAACGCTGCACATAGACAACTGTTGGGAACCTAGCTCTAACTATACATACATACAGTAGCTTGGTTCACCACATTTGCGATATCTGAGCAATTCTACATTCTCGTAAATGCTTCCTTCGTCCGGGTTTCAATAATAGTACTGATAATCGGTCACATAAACCAGACAAAATATACAAAGATTTCCATAAATCGTGTCCTATAAATATGTGAAAAACGTTCTGTGTTCATTACTTGTATTGTCTTGATACCATCGTCAGGTATATCTTGTACGCGGTAGGTGGGTATACATCACATGCAAATCTCCTGTCTGTAATTATTTAAATTGTGCTCATGTATTTTCAGTGTGAATATTTATTGGGCACTTTCTAGCGCTTTTTCAGCCTTGGTAAATCAATGTTTACTTTTTCATACTCTGGTTAAGCATGACGTTAGTTGTTTTTGCGCATCGAAGTTCTGTGTCGATTTCTATCTGTTGTTTGCGTGTTTTATGACCATTTTTGTAGTAATATACTTATGTTCATATTACTGTATAACACGATGTCATTGTGAAACTTTCTATTCGTATTGTTCGCTTCGTATCTTTTATCTTTCACACAAACACACACACAAAGTGCTTATTATATTGATTCAAGTCTGTCTGTGGTTTCGCACGCAAATGTAAACGTGTTATACTCGCACACTGTGTCTTTGCTTAATTGGCGTTTTCCCCGGCTCGAGTTTCTTTTTTCTAAATTTTCTTTTTCATGTTGTCCTTTTGTCGCTCTCAGACTCGTGATAATTATGTACGTGTGGAATTTATTTTTCTTGATCATATGGACGAAAAGCTGATTACCTGTAATTATTGTGCGAAATTTGAAAAAGTACTATCTCGTGGTATTATTGCACATTAACTTCCTTTATCCAGTGTTTTGGTGATTCTCTTATCTTTGGTATCTCTCACCATACAGTTGTCTCAAAAAAGGAACTTGGTCGCAAATATTTTGTTGTCACCTTGGCTAATCAGGGTGAATAGTGTTGCAATTATCAACTGTGGCGACCTTTCACATCTCTCCCTGCCCCACCCCCACAATGCTGCACTGTGTTGTTTCATTGTTATCGTTCAGTTTTGTCACTGTTTCGCAACGCCAGAAAGAGAGAAATACGTTGATATGGAAATAAAAATGAGAGAATTTGTGGGTCATTCAATATGTTTTATCGCCGCTTTCGTCGGCCCGGGCATGACTGTTCCCGTTTAATTTTTACCGTTTCACACAGTACATTATTTGTTCTTACCGTTTTATTTATTTTTACGCTTTGAACTTGGCAACTTCCCTTATTCTCAGCAAGGCCAGAATGATTGTCGCCATCACCTTGGAAATTCAGGGTCGGTTGCTAGGGCTTTAGCACAAGGAGTTCTCGTTTGATTTATGGATTGCAGTTGAATATAAGGAAATTGCGTGAGATTTGTTGATAATTGCGTGGCCGTCTGATTTCTAATTGCAGAATGCATCTGTTTTTTCTTACTCTGTGATTGCGCAAGATGATCTGCTTATAGTGCAAACGTGCATGGGACGTGGGAATGATCAAGCATTCATTCTTATCAGTCTTAAATTGCATTTCCATCTTACTGAGTTTGTGAAAATTCGTCTGCTTTCAGTTTCAGGCATGCAATGTTGTTGACCTCACCAGCACCCAATTTATTGCAAATCGATATTCAAGCAAATTGAACACCGCAGTCTCATTTGCGTCTAATAACTCGAACCACAAAATGGCGTCCCTGGTCGATGCCACCCCTTCATCAGCGCGTGACCCAGCGAGTTTGTTCGCTGAGGCAGCCGATGACATGCAAAATGAATCGATCGTATTGGGTAGGTCTTGTGATTAGTGTAAATATTTTTTGGACGTGTCAAACTTCAAACCGGACGAAACGAAGTCATTTCATTTGTTGTCGCTGTATGTTTTCAATCAGGATAGTGAAGGCAATCTATTCCAGGTATGCCAAAATGGTAAAGATTGATCCTGGTTTCTGTTCAGACAGAAGTTTGCTGGGATTGCGGCTTATCTGCATGGTGCAGAAAACGGGCAATACGTGATAGTAGTCGTCCGCGAGTGCGCACATCAGCAGCATTTACTTCCGTGATGTTAACGAAACATTTTCTGATTTGATGTGTGTTGTGGTAGGATGTCTGCACTCTGTATGGAGACAAGCTAAATTGTTTCTGGATAAAATTATTAAAACGTGAAAAGTATACGGAATAGGATATCATGCACAAATCAACAAATTGAACATAAACTCAATCCCACTCACCCCCAAACTGCAGAAGACGAGGCCGAGTGCGTGCGTCTATTCGACAAGACAGCGTTGGTGAATCCGGGTGCAGACGAGTTTGACACGTTGTTGGAACGACTGCAGCTGCGATTGAGGGAGGGCAGGGGCGAATGCATCTACGAAGTGGGCGTCGCTGAACATTCCGATGATCAGGGTATGTTTTCTAACTTTATTTTTTGAAATAATTTTTAGCCTTATCCCATTGACGAATTGTTTCAGGATGCTTATATTCGTGCGTTGTGTGTGAAATATTTATCCCAACGATTTTACTTTCCTGCTTGAACATCAGCCAAAGTTGTCAACGTGTTGAAAACAATCCTGTAACAAACACACAGCCAACCCAACCGTGAAACATCAGGTATCAGCGAGGAAGAATTGGAGCAATCGGTGGTGACACTTGAGAAGCTGGCGGCGGCAGCCAACGCAGTGACGGTGGAGTTGAACAAGAGACAGTTGCCGAATGGCACTCATGTTTGCGATCATCTGGTCAGAATGAAGGTGCGTTTCGGTTGATTTTTTTGAATCTGTGATAACTTTGGAAATTTTGACCCAGACCTTTTCGGACCAAAGGGACAAAAGGATCATGCGTTGTTTTATACCGCCGTTTGGTGTGATTGTGGAGGAAGCAGTAATTTTTGTCTAATGTTCTACTTCTGGGAAGCTGACCCCTTCAGGCAGTGTAGTTCCTGGGGGGAGGGGGTCCCCCCAAAGGTACACTAACCGCCGCGCCAGGTACACTAACTGCCTCAACTTTTGCCTAAAATTGGGATTTTTAGGCATAAAATGAGCATTTTTAGGCCTAAAATGGGTGATTTTCAGGTCCATGATGTCAAAAGTCGCCAAAATACCCTTTTTATTGAGAATTTTTTTCCAAAAAGGGGCAAAAATCGGTCAAATTTTCTACCTCAAAAAGTGACTTTTTCCTGAATTTGGGTCCTCCCCCCTTCCCCCCAGGGAGGTACACTAACCGCCGCACGGAAAAAGGGGGTAGGTACACTAACCGCCGCGCCGGACCAGGAACTACACTGCCTTCAGGAAATGTGACCAACAAAATCACAGAACAAACAAAAAATCTGTCTTCGTTGTGAGGAGAAAGACTCCTCCCACATCGATATCTCGTAGCTGTACTCGAGTTCGCGACACATCAACAAGCCAAGTTACAGATAAGCCCATCACGCCACTTTACAGAATGACGAGCAAGATTTCATCGAAGTGCGTGTGGCCGTAGTGGGCAATGTGGACGCGGGCAAGTCGACGTTGTTGGGGGTGTTGACACACGGAGAACTCGATAATGGAAGGGGGCATGCCAGATTGAAGCTGTTCAGGTTTGTTTGTTTTATTCCGATATGACACTTTCAAAATTAACCAAAGACGCTAGTTGCAAGTCTGGTGCGAAATTTGCCGTGTTCAGGTGATGTTGTTGTTTTTTAATTTTGATAGGTTTTTTTGATTTTGTAGTTAGGGTGTAGGACCCCTTCAACACAAAAACTCTAGGTCGGCTTGGACCACTGGCATGGACTGGCTCATTTAGGGGACCATCTTTGAGGAATGCTATAATTTGGTGCTGTAGTTTCATAACCCGGGGTATAATTACTGCCACGTCTTCTTATGTTTCAACCACGAATGAGTATTGCAGCAAGTGCTGCTGACAATCGCTTTGCCCCAGTCGCACATCAACCTTACTCAAAAGAACGAATGTGTAATAAAAAGTTCAGATTTTACGAATCGCTGCTCTGCTCAGTGCTCGCTAGTATTTATTTTTACAAACTTGGTTCCTGTTTTTTAGACACAAACACGAAATAGAGAGTGGTCGCACGTCGTCCGTGGGCAATGACATTCTCGGATTCGATTCGCACGGAAAAATAGTCAACAATCCGGATCCTCATGATGGTAACTTGGACTACTTTATTAATTCGTAAAAATATAAATGTTATCCAAACCAGAATTACAGGTCGACTCGACTGGACCAAGATCTGCGCGGATGCGGCTAAAGTTGTCACCTTCATCGACTTGGCCGGACACGAGAAATACCTGAAGACCACCATTTTCGGAATGACCGGCCATTTGCCGCACTACTGCATGTTGATGGTGAGTTATTCAGAGATTTTTCGATTGGCGGGTTGAAAGAATACAGTTTGACACTATTTACAATGCTGAGGATAAATGGGAAAGCGCTGTTTATCTCAAGCTTTTTTCTGGCAGTATATTCCACGCTGCAATGTCTTTCGGGTGTCATTTATCAGCAGTTGATGCCTGAAGTTGGACGATAACATGAAAAGTCCAACAAAAAGTACAAATGATTCATAATAAATGTTTCTAGCATCCTGTTTAGCTGCACATCCTGTGTGGTCATCATTCATCTGTAGTTTTTATATTCTGTTCACACCATTCAAGTTATTATTATTAGTTAATAATCTTATTCCTTGGCATCACTGATTGTCTGCGCAGGTCGGTTCGAACGCGGGTGTGATCGGTACGGCCAAGGAGCATCTTGGTCTGGCATTGGCGTTGAACGTGCCGGTGTTTGTGGTGATCACAAAGGTGGACATGTGTCCACAACCTGTGCTCGAGGAGACCCTGCACATGTTGCAGAAATTGTTGAGGTATCATCCTGTATTTCTATTTTTTAAATCAAACTTGGTGTTCGTTTGGATGATCTGTCTTCGTCACGTAGTTTTTTTGGATTGAGAAAGTTTTCGGTGTTCAATGCTTCTGACCAGCGTCAACGTGAAGTTCTTAACTCGCAAACTGATATTATCGATTGTCGAAATACATCAGCAATCTCAAAATAGCCTCAAGTCAGCCAATCACGTGACAAGGCAAGACCATTTGGATAAATCACCGAGTTTGATCTGGCCTTTCACCTGTTCTGATATGGAAATAATATATCACGATCAGATAAAAACATCGCTTTCTTGCATCAGCACCGCGTTCCAGTGGTCGTAAATGACTTTTGTAGGTCACCCGGTTGTCGTAAGCTGCCCGTGATGGTGCAGAACGTTGAGGATGTGATCATATCCGCGTCGAACTTTATGTCGGAAAGGTTGGTGGAACATTATTGGCTTAAAAGGGGTTTCGTCAGCTGACGGATCGTGTTGTGCATAAAATAAGCGCATTGCGTAACTGGCAGTGAGATTTGTGGTTAATGTAAAACATTTCGTTTTATAATTAGTTGACAATTTTTCTTATAATACTTGGATCGCAACTCACAGGATTGTGTTAGTATATTAAAGTGTGTTGTAAACCTTCGCCTCGCCACATTTCCATTTCCCCACCAATAAATTGGTTCCATCAAAATCAACATTCTATTTATCAGGATATGCCCAGTGTTCCAAGTATCGAATGTTACCGGTCTCAATCTCGATCTATTGCGTCTGTTCCTCAACCTGTTGGCCGTGCGCTGTCAGGCGTCGGAGGAGGGACCCGCCGAATTCCAGATTGACGACACCTATTGGGTCGACGTACGATGATTTTCTCTTCTATTGTATTCAAAATCTAGCACAAACTATTCGCTTTATTGTGACATGAGTTACGGTCACATTAAGGAATAATTACTGCGGGTTGTATTGGGCTGTGATCTTCTTCTTCCATTCAGAACCTGCTAACCGCGCTTTATGATTCAGGGTGTGGGCGCAGTTGTGTCCGGCACATGTCTACGTGGTGTGATCCGTCTCAACGACACTTTGCTGTTGGGTCCGGATGCAAGAGGCGACTTTGTGCCAGTTCCCATCAAGTCAATTCACAGGAAAAGGCTACCCGTCAAAGAGCTCAGAGGCGGACAGACCGCATCGTTTGCGCTCAGGTAAGGGTTGGTTTGAGTTTCTGAAGTTTACAAGTAATAAGGAAGTCAACGGCCGACCAACCGAACTGTTGTATCGTATATTGATATCTACTCGATGAAACATTTTTGGGTGAATTATTTGCCTGAATCTGGTGTTACACGAAGAAACCCGGTTGCGGTGGAGCTTTGGTGGCATACGAAATTCTAATTCTTGCCTACGGAACCCCAAGCCGAGGCAGGAAAACACACCACACAAACAGTCCTCGCCAACAAGCTGTGTGTGTCAGCTGCGTGGCTTGTTGACTCCCCCACCAACACCCAAAAACAACACAAAAAAACACACAATTTTTGTTTCAAACGTGGCGTGTACATTGCTCGAAACCAAGCATGTTGGTTGGTTTTCCATACGCGTTCACATAAATTATCGGGTCCATAACCAGTTATTTTCTGTAAAGTATACTCTGTTCCAGGAAGTTCAAAAAGAAGGACATCCGCAAGGGCATGGTGTTGGTGTCCCCTGATCTGCAGCCCAAGGCTTGCTGGGAGTTCGATGGTGAAATTCTCGTGTTGCACCATCCGACAACAATTTCCACAAAGTACCAGGCAATGGGTGAGTCGCCTTTTTAATCTCGGGTTAGGCACCTTTTCGGAAGTGAATGGCAAGTTGGGACCAAACTACCGTTCATAAATTTGCCATGTACTACATGTAGATTGTTTCACAATGTGGAGAGTCACGACGAAGAACTGGGCACACTGTAATATAATTTATAAGTTGAGTCGTTTAACGGCAATATTGCAGTTCACTGTGGACCAATCCGTCAAACAGCGACAATAGTCGAAATGTCGCAAGAATGTCTGCGAACGGGTGACAAGGCGAACGTTAGGTTCAGGTTCATAAAGAATGCCGAATATTTGAGGACAGGTTTGTTGGCAGTTTTGATAATCTGTGTCAAGGTGCCAAGACCGGCTTCAGGCTTGCTGATTGGATCGGATCTGCTCTGGTCACTTGACTTTTCTGTGAAAAGTTTATTCCGACATACGGCATAAGTAGCTGTACAGCTGCCAGTAATGTCGAGCAAGCAACATAAAGCCGTGCAAAAGATATACAATAAACAGTTTTCACGCTTATCAAAATTTGCTGTTTGTATCAGTCTCGCCCCTCGTATATTTCTGGTGCAAAATGTCTCGGGACCAAGCTCAATTCGATCCGATCACCGAGTCTGATAAACCACCTTCCCAAATGTGACAACTGTCGATTTGTGTCAGGCACGAGACTGGTGTTCCGTGAGGGTCGCACGAAAGCAGTCGGCAATGTGACCGGATTGAAATACCACGTGCCGGCGACCACGTCCGCACAAATGAGCAAGAATGCGAAACGACAGGCTGCTGGTGGGTGTCTGTTGCTGAAAATGTGTTTGCTCAATGGCTCAAGAATGTTTCCCTGTGCCTGGAAATGACAATGCAGAATTGTTGTCTGTGATTTGCACGAAAAACAGTCTGCCTGACGAAAAAGAACAAAGGAAAACAAAAGGAACAAAGTTATTAACCATCGGCTGTACTGGGCTGTTTCACCAAAAAATGGACTCATGCTCTACCGAACTTGAATTCATCGTTGAGTTTGAAATGTCTTTAAGTTCTTTATTTGTTTATCAGAGGCCAAAGGTCACGCGCAACGCACCCAACAGCAGCAGGCACAACAAGGCTCAACAGCGGGCGCCAAGCGTCGCGGCGGCGGTCAGGGAACCAAAAAGAGTGGATACAATAAATATCGATGGGATCACAACAAGAAACCGAAGGAGGACGTGAGCCCTGGGGAAACACCGATGGAACATGGCACCTCAACCAGTGATACCGTAACCCAGCAGTCATCGGCTGGTGAGCCTGTTGCTAGTCCCAATATGGCTGTTTCTGATGGTCATACATAATGCATAATTATTGTTGAAACATCTGCCGTTATGCTGTTACGTTATGTGTACATATTCTTGATCTATAATAACGATGTACTGCACTCTGGTTTTATTGTATCCGCTTGTTGTTTGTTATTTGATGGAAACACTGCACGTGACTCTTGTGCCAGCCTCTTTCCATATTTTGAGCCAGGTCGTGTGCCCTGTTGCCATCAAATTCATGAAACTAATATTTTCTCAATTGTTCGTTCTCCCGGCATTATGTATGCTGAACAAATGTCAATACCCAGATCCCGAAGTATACTTTTTCCAGCACTTCACTAGCCTAATTCACACGCATTCTGTAAGCCTGGGACACAAGTGCGACCCGCTATCAAAAGTCCGTTGCATTTCCTGTTGTTAACTTTCCTTGATTTTCCGTCTTGCGACTTTTCTCTTTTGGGCTTTGTGCTTATATTATAATTGCTGTATATTTTTCTTGTCAAGTGCCTATGCTGTTCGTGCGCTGCTGGTAATTTAGATTGACGTGTTTTCATTTGAAGGTCTTGTGGATGTTTGTTAGGTACAGTTGTGGATTTAAACACGATGTTACATAAGAGAGCAAATAGTTTAACAAATTTTGTTAGCAAGAATTATTGTTTTAATTTGAGAACTGGTCTCGTACTATAAAAAAGTGCTCCGTGTAAAAAAATACGCTCCCAGAAATGGATATCTATGTATGATGCACTTCTATGAAGGTAGGCTGTTATGTTTGTCACACAGAATTGTGAATGTGTGTTATTGTTGTGCTGATTGAAGTGAAGCACAATAAAAATTGGAAAGAGGCTCAAACTGGTTGTTTTTCAGTTTTCTGTACTTTGGGTTGATGTTTCCAAACGCCGAGCAATACTTTGAAATCACTGTTGGTTTTACATTTCCTTGCAATAGGTCTTCATTTTGGTTTCCCGCGGCATTTCCTTACGCTTCACGGCAATGTTTGATTGAAACGTTCGGTGCTTCAGGTGCTTGTCAGAAATTCAGCTTGCTGATGGTTATAATGTGAATTGCGTGACGTGGTTTTGGCATCTTGTTTCCACCTGTTCCATCAGTTTTAGAATGTGACCAGTGCTTGACAATGGGCATTGAGTCCCACCATCTGCAACTGAGTGACCACGCGGTGGCCGGCTTCGTCAGTGCAGTGGTGATGCGTGGGTGCACACAGCCACTCGATGTGTTGAAGATTAGGTTTCAGGTTCGGTTCCTCAGATCTTCCTATAATATTTATAATATTGGTCCCACAATGACTAATGGAGAATTTATCCAAAAGTCAAAGGATGGACCCTGATTCAGGCTCAGCCACGCTCAGCCACTGTTAACCACTCAGTTAGGCCGCGTACAGATAGAGCTGGTTCTGGTTCTGGTTTTACTAAAAAAACTCTATGTCCGAAAACCAGAACCAGAGCTCTATCTGTACGCAAAACTGGAAATATTTCTGGCGCAATATTTTTTATTCTATGTCAGAGAACCAGAAATATCTCCAGCTCTATCTGTACGCAAAACTGGAAATATTTCTGGCGCAGTTCTAAACATTTATGTCCCTGGGTTATTTATGAAAAAAACGTGGTGTGTGCTTGCAACATTTTGTTTGATTACAGGGTGAGCCGAAATACATACATACACCTGGTATTGATTATTGGTTGTGCAGTCATTGTTTCGATTTGTGATAAAATTTGGCTAATTTTTTATGGTCTGATGTGGGCGCTTTGCCAGCAACCTTCGATCGTTTGCAAACATGTTTTCAGGTACCGGAGAAATTCTAAACAAGGCCCCTAATCTGCTGCGCTATCAGAACTAAACCTCCCACTTCGATACAAGTTTGTTGATGTACTCGTCCATGCTGAGGAAAGAATAGACGCCCCTGGGAGGATTTTCACTACGGTGTTTGAGGCACATTTTCCAAAAAGCAGTTCAAGCGGTTTATTTGCTGATTGGTCGGACTTTTACACTTAAGAATTCCGTTGAGCACCTTGTGCTTGAACCAGTTTTTTGGAAAATGTACCTCAAACACCGTAGTGAAAATTCTCCCAGTGGTGTCTCTCTGCTTTCCTCAGCATGGATGAGAGAGAACATCAACAAACTGTATCGAAGTGGAAAGTTTAGTTCTGATAGCGCAGCAGACTAGGGGCCTTGTTTAGAATTCTAAGGTACCTGAAAACATCATACCTGAAAACATGTTTGCAAACGATGGAAGGTTGCTGGCAAAGCGCCCACAGCAGACCATAAACAATTAGCCAAAGTTTATCACAAATCGAAACAATTACTGCACAAACCATAATTCATACCAGGTATATGTATTTCGGCACACCCTGTAATCAAACAAAATGTTGCAAGCACACACACACCACGTTTTTTTCAAATAACCTAGTGACATAAATGTTTCGAACTGCGCCAGAAATATTTCCAGTTTTGCGTACAGATAGAGCTGGAGATATTTCTGGTTCTGTGACATAGAATAAAAAATATTGCGCCAGAAATATTTCCAGTTTTGCGTACAGATAGAGCTGGCTCTGGTTCTGGTTTTCGGACATAGAAATTTTTTTAGTAGATCCAGAACCAGAACCAGCTCTATCTGTACGCAGCCTTACTTGTATAGTCTGTTGATTATATTTCGACATAGTGTATAAGCCCCATTCAGCGATGTTTGGAGCGGGCTGGGTCGACGCCATTCTAAATGAATGTTCCGATTGAGCATTGCTTGCCGCGTGGCGCAAAAACACGTGCCCTGTCATCGCACAACACCAACAATGTTCAATGGCTCTGCGAATGAGTTGGCAATGCCTGAAACATTCATTTAGAATGGCGTCGACCCAGCCCGCTCCAAACATCGCTGAATGGGGCTTATGCACTATGTCGAAATATAATCAACAGACTATATTTCTCACGAAACATTTTCACCTGAAAATAACCAGTAAAACAACCACGTTGCTGTCAGCTGGTGGTTGTTCTACTGGTTTATATTTTCAGATGAAAATGTTTTCTCGGACATACAAGTAGCTTAGTGGTTAAACAGTAGTTGAGCGTGGCTGAGCCTGAATCAGGGTCCATCCTTTGAATTTTGGATAAATTCTCCATTAGTCATTGTGCGACCAATGTCAACATTGTCATGTAATCGAGTCTTTACGCTTTGTCGCAACATTTCGTGTCTCAATATATCCCAGAAAAAATCAAAAATCTGTTTCAATCCAGTTACAAATCGACCCGATCACCCCTCAACACAACAGCAAATATCATGGTCTACAACAAGCAGTCTCCCTGATTGTCAAGGAAGAGGGGCTGGCAGCGCTGTGGAAAGGACACCTGGCCGGGCAGTATCTCTCGGTGGTCTATGGCGTAGTTCAAGTAGGATTTCATTTTTTCATATTTTTTTGAATCTGTGTTTTTATCGTATCAGTGCTCAATTTGACGCAAACTCCAATCACATCAATGTCACCAGTCTTGGTGGTGTCCATTTTGGTCTCGCATCAATTAATCGAGTAATCAGCTCACCCACATCGATCTGATCCGATCACAAGCTGAATACCGAACAAAATGAGTGCTGTGATTGGAGCACATGCATCACCAACTTGATGTTTCACACATTTATGTGCTCTATGTCAGTTCACCACGTTCGAACTGTGCGCATCGCATCTTAACCCCCTCCTGCCGTCTCAACCAATCATCAATTTCATCAGCGGTGCACTGGCTGGTTGTGTTGGCTCGGCAGCTGCGATGCCACTCGATGTGTTGAGGACCAGATTGGTCGCACAGCGAAACACACAGGTACGGCTGGCTGGATAGCTGATGTTTCACGGGATTCAGTGTTTGGCGGCTTGATTGTGATCGATCGCAAAAGGCATCCGTATTTTGGAATCTGTTCTCGGTCTTCGCGCGCTGTGCCTTAGATCATCGTCAGTGCGAATGCTCAAGATGACCGTGTGACCTCAAACCTTGTATAGAAATTCCAAATTCGTTGCCGCACAGCAAAAACGCCCCAAGAATGTCAAGAAAACCCGAACGCACCAGCGCGGCAAACAGCGCGCAGCTGCCGCGGCGGCAACCACGCCAAATCGAAGAGAACCACACGGATACAAGCGTGGTGATCTACATATCTGTGAAGATGATGATTTCAAAACACAGAATTTATCACACATTCTATGAGAAAGAGGAGTATGCTTACGAATTGCAGGTCTATCGCTCAATGTCCCACGCAGCCGGTGTCATGTGGCAACAAGAAGGTTTCAAATCATTCTACCGTGGCTTCATTCCCACCGCTACACAAATCGCACCTCATACGGGTTTGTTTGTAGTTATTATCGTTTTTATTTACATTTGTGAAGTTATTTACTGTTTTTCTTTGATTTAGGTATCCAGTTCGCGACATATCGTCTGTGCCAAAGCGTTGCCGCTGAAATTCTCGAGCAAGATGTGAATACTAAAAGTTGGAATTTGTGTTTTTTTATTTTTCGCTTCGGTATTTCTGGAAAAGAAATTGATGAAAGCATCATTATGGCACATGAGCCAACGAACATATTTACCAACACAGTGAAACATTTAATCGCACCAGCATTTCAGATGCAATGCTGAATCTGACGGTTGGTGCAGTGGCTGGTATGACAGCAAAGACCGTGGTGTATCCGTTTGATATGCTCAAAAAACGTCTACAGGTTGGAAATGCTTCTTGATTTGATGAAATTTCATTAATAAAACAGTTTGTGCAGGTTATTGGATTTGAACGTGCGCGTGAACCATTTTGTTCGCAAGTGCCCAGATACCGTAATTTGCTGCACTGTCTGTCATCCGTGTGGAAAATGGAAGGATACTCAGGTTGATGCTGTTTGGAAATGTTTTGAAAACACATCGTTTTGAAATAAAAAATAAAGTAAAATCCGCACTCACACAGGGTTCTACAAAGGCATGGTGCCGAGTCTGCTCAAAGCTGCCGTGACCTCAGCCATTGGATTTGCCGTTTACGATCAAATGTGCGTGATTTTGGACAAATATCGTTTGAATTAATTCGATGTTTAGTGCAATGTTGTTGTGATATTCGATATTTGAACCCATAAACTGATCTGAACGTCTTTCTGTGTTCATACTGCCCAACTATTAGCATAATTTGTTTATCATATTCCATATCAGCTGTATCTAGTCATCGATTGTGCTGTGCATAATAATGCAAATGTGATTCTCCGAATAAAATTGCAGCTTTTGTCAGAATTTTGTTCTTATCTTCTCGTTAACGTGGCTAATTGCACCGTTATCATACCTTGACATGCTTATGTACAATGAATTTTCGATTGAAAACCGCGTGATAATTTCAGAAAAGTGTACCATCACGCGCTGACCTGTCCCACCAGCGGTGATATTTCAGTGTCCATATGTGTGAATGTACCCAGCCCAACGATGCCCTCCAACTAGTGCCTGATGGACATTCACACAGTCGAGTTGACTCCGTTGGACTACGGTCTGGCTGGTTGTGCCAGTGGTGTGGTGATGAGGGTCGTATGCCAGCCACTGGATGTGTTGAAGATTAGATTTCAGGTTGGTTTCGAATGTTGATGAGGGGAAAGAATCTGCATAGGGTGGAATTTTCGAAACGGTGTAAAGGTCAGTTGGGCGTAAAGGTCGGTGTAAAGTTCGGTCGAAAGCTCGGTCGGCGTAGCTCGGTGTAAACGTGAAACATTGCCTGTTATTAACGTGGAATGTTTCAAGTTTACACCGAGGTCTATCACACTGAGCTGTCGACCAAGTTTTCCACCGACCTTTACACCCAACTGACCTTTACACCGTTTCGAAAATATCACCCATTGAATGAATGTCGGGCCTACACTGATTAGGTCACGTTTTTTCTTGATTTATGAACATGAGTGAACCGTTGGATGAAATTGCAAATGCCGGTCTCATGCGCACATCCAGAAACATTTTCATGTTTGACTTCGGGTCAATACGATCGATGGTGTTTCTAGAAACCAGATCCGCGCTCTCTATAGAGTGAGTCGATCGGGACGCGAATCTTCGTTCCCTTTCAGGAATATTCACTGTGCCAGGTCAAATGTGCGCAACCTGTCGTTCGCCATGGTGTGTGGAGATTTTCACCAGATAAAGCTTCATCATAGCTGGGGTCGACCTCACATAAACGATGTTGTTATCAATATTTACGAATAGTTCTGTGTGAAATCACGCACACACAGTCGTAACGATATACCCAACATCGTAATGTTTCACAACCCTACAGCTGCAACTAGATCCAATCAACAGTGTGCAAGGCGGCAAATACCACGGAATGCGTCAGGCCACACAAATGATCATTAATGAGGAGGGGATGTTGGCTTTGTGGAAGGGGCATCTACCTGCTCAGTACCTGTCGGCCGTCTATGGCATTGCCCAGGTGGGATTTCATGCTTTTGTGTTGTGTAGGCTTGTTATGTTAGCTATGATTGTGGTTTACAGCGCAACGCACTATTAAACATTGGTTATTGAATATTCAATGCTGCATGCCAAACATTTTCTTGCTCGCTTGACATACGTGAAATACAGCAATAATATTAAATGAGACCGAGGCCTTTTCCAACTGCTCTCGCAGAAGGGCGGTGCAATAGGTGCTCGTCAGTACGAATTCGCCAGATGGCCAAGCCCACATAACCGCACAATGACTCACGTGTTACTTTTGCTCGCCAAACGTGCGGCACCACAGGTAATCGCCAATTGCAGTTTGTGACCTTCGAATGCCTGACGCGTTTGTGTGTCGACCACCTTCCCGACCACCTACCCCTGGGTGTGGTCAACTTTGTGAACGGCGCTGTGGCCGGCTCGATTGCATGTACAGTGGGTCTACCGTTGGATGTGTTGAGGACGCGATTCGTCGCACAGGGACACCCAAAAGTACGTTGCTGTGTATAGTTATTTGAAGTGACTCTCAAGAAAGCTTGGTGACCTGTGTTAACTTAACTGTACAGTGTGTTCTTCTTTGACCGTTGCATTTATTTTCACTGACGGGTGTGCACCAGGTCATCGTCTGTGTGGATGCACGAAATTGACGGGTAGGTGACCTCAGTTGCTTTTAGGAGATCGCTCTTGGTTTGGTCACGTGACTTAATGCATTGAGGATGCTTCGACTTCGAGATTTATAGATGGTGGTAATCACACAAGTTTTGACCAACGTACAAGTCTTCATCAGCTGTCTAGCAACAACTGCTACGCTGGTCGATATCATGTCATCCAGCAACAGAGATGAGATCATTACGTTACTTGACCAATAACCGGCCGGGACCGATCACCAAGTTTAGTGTGACCTGGAATATTTTCATATAATGAAACATCACTTGTGTGCACCTATGCAGCTCTACCGTTCCATCCGTCACGCGACCGCCGTGATGTGGCATCGTGAGGGCATTCGTGCATTCTATCGTGGATTCATTCCCACCGTCGTTCAAGTGGCGCCTTTTACTGGTCGGTCATTTGTCATTGCTCTTCATCCAATTTATTGTGATTGTGTTCAGAAACCAACATCGTTATTACGGCAATGGGCACTATGTTTATGTTATAAATTCATCCAAGAAGTTAAAATATTCTTTATTGTGACCGATAATGAAGATTACTGTCACATCACTATCACGACGAGGGTAGAGGTTGCATCATCTGTTGGTGCCCAAACCCTGCTGTAGTCATCTCAGGTTGCCAATTCGCCATGTATCGTCTTTCGCTTCGTGTCTACCGTCACACAATGTCCAGGTATGGACAGCAGCGCAATCACGCCCATCGATGGGCACACACCTTGCCCACTAAGGGGTCCTATGGAAATGTGGGTAAGTCTGCAACATGTGGGGAACCCATTATTGTTGAGTGGTATATAGGTGTCTGATTTTGAGATATACCCACGGATGCCAGCTTTGAGAAAAAACTTGATTTTTTAGGGCCAGTCGAAAGTCTGGTGTGTGGCGGCGTGGCAGGCACAACAGCCAAAACGATTGTGTATCCGCTTGACATGCTCAAAAAACGAATGCAGGTATAAATACGCGTTATGTCATTTCTTGCGAGCCTTCTACAAACCGCATTGTTCCATCTTAATAATTTCAGGTTGTGGGTTTCGAACAGGCGCGCGCCAAGTTCAGTGCCTCGGGCCATGTGCCCCATTACCGCAGTCTGTGTGACTGCGCTGCCTCGATTGTTAGACATGAGGGCTTTGTCGGTAAACATTTTAAATTCGGTGTTTTCTCTTCGTATAATTCAAAACGGAATGCACTATCTAAACGTTTCAGGTTTATTCAAAGGTTTAGTGCCGAGCATTTACAAAGCGGCCGTTGCGTCCGGCGTCGGCTTTCTGGTCTATGAACAAATGTGCAGATTTTTACGCGATTATCATCAAACATCTTGACATTTAATATGCATCTAACGAACTTGTTATCAGAATTTAATCAGGACTTGTTGTGAAATTCGGTACTTTCGACTTGTTGTGAAATTCGGTACTTTCGCGATTCGATGCTTTGTATCTGAAATCTCAACATCGAGTGGGTTTGACATTTCTGATGATCACATGCCTTTCGTCATTTATGCATAGTTGTGAATCAGTTATTGTACATGTCGATTGCGCACTAGTTTTACCTCATATGTAGGCACTATGTATGTATGTGCACTTAGACCTGTGATCCCTGAATCAACACAGTGAACGGTCGACAGCCAACACCGACACTTGAAAAGCAGCAGACACCGACATCAATACTTTTTGTTTATTTTTAGCCTATTTTCCAACAAGGTGCCAAAATCTGAGCCTTTATGGCACAGGCTCACGATGCACATCAGTTCTTGTTTTTATCGCCTGACATCACGGAATAGTCTGATTTGCGGATCATTTTGAGTGTTCTGATTGTTTCCTTTCGATGTGGAGCACTGAAAGCACACTGCATATCACGACAACTGGATGATGAAATGCAGACACCACCGCGGTGTGATCAAACAAAAGGCAGACAAGCGTTGGAAGCTCATGCGTGAATAGCAAGCAACACACAGAACATTCACATGATCAGGAAATAAGTACTGCAAAATGATCAAGAAATGACTTTATTGCAACTATGTGCTTGAACGAAATTCCGGGAATGACAATCAACAGCAATAATAGGCAGAATGAATAACTGAACAATAGAATGCAGACAGACGAAGCGATCCTCAAACTTGTACATAGCCCACGTTACATAGGCAGTAAACCAACATGTTGGTATGATAGCCTTTCAGGTTCAGCACAGTGCTCTCATAAATGAAATACACATTGGTCATAATATTTGCCAGCTGGGAAACAAACATTAGTCGCACAAACAATACTGTTAAAGCCATGTCGTGTTAAACAGACGTCCACAGGAGCCAAAACACAATATGTTACGGTAAAATCGCAAAAATTTGGGGTATCGGGTAACTTTGTTTCGACAAAAAGGGAGTCGGGTAACGAACGGCTAATTGTGGGCGTCTGGTGTCGACAAGGCGCCTGTCATTATGAAAGAAACAGAACAGGCATACGGCTATGGAAACACAAGCGAGATCATCAACGAAAGATGGGCGAATTCAGGAATGAAAAAAATGCACAAAAGTCAATCGATCGAGATCGTAAACTGGCAGTATTTACGCAAGTTTACCCAATCTGACCTGTTCAGCGCGCAACACAGTCTGCAACCACGCCAGTTCACATTCAGTCTGTGTGACGTCATCATTCGTTGCGGTCACGTGATCTTGTATGCATTCCGTGCGTTCCGGTGATGTTTCACTGATCGTATACAACAACTGGTGAATATCTTCGGGCGTCGTGTGCTGGACGTCGGTGAATCGACTTTTGCGCGCCGAATCAATCGATAAGTCGCTAAGCGTCGAGATTGAATCGCTGATCACTGCAGGCACACGCAGACGGTGGTCGACGATTTCCTGTCAGAAATACAACTGATGTCACCATGCGGTTACACGGTGCACTACTACAGTCGATGTTCTATCCTGTCTCTGAAACTACTTTCGTTTCGGCGTCCGCCATTCAGTGAAGTTATACAGCACAAACCTAATGTGGTCTTTGGCGTGAACCCGCGTCACACTTATCGGCACTGCTGTACAAAATTTCGACCACAAAAGTGCACTGATCAACCAAGTTGGGCATGGACACTTAGACGGAGACACCTTTCAACTATCGGCGAACCACGGGAACAACCCAAATGAGGAACGACATCAACAACACTGAACTTAATCCTCGTCCGATCACCCACCTGCAGCACACAGTCCACCTCAGGCATCAGCTCATCATTGAAGTATCGCTGTTTCTCGTGTATCGAATGACACGATACGTTGGGGACGGACATCTGGATCGAGTGATTGGACACAAACTAATTAGACAATGAAGCTAAGAGCTGTAATGGACAGATGCTTGCATACACAGCTGACGATTCCGTGGCTTGACAGGTAATTAATCCCTTGATGGGTATGTAGCAACCCATGAATTTTCTCGTCCCAGAAACACTGTTACTTGTATTGTATCTCCGCCATTTTATTCTCTCAAATGCGACTCATGCAGTGGATGAAAAAACTAGTAAATTTCAACCCACAAGGGGGACATGGGATCATATTTTGGCAAGATGTGCACCAATTGGGTGATAATAATCAGTAAATCAGTAGAACCAGTACTTTTCGTTAACCAATCTGAAAGATAAGTTGGGATGGCTTATTGATAATTAGGAGGAATGAGAGGAAAAATTTACAACTCACTAAAATTAAAATCAGATAAAAGCCCAGATCCATTTCAATTATGCGTCTTATGTTCACAACAAGTCATTTTGCCGTCTACGCCCGGTCTTTGACACGGAGTTCCTTGTGCGAGGCGAGTCCCATTGCGGCCATCGGTCGCGCTCCTCATCGGTGAACATGTGCATGACGCGCAGCCAATCAGCGATCGCCGGGTAGATCGACGTCCAGTTGGCGGGAAATTTGAACTGTTGTTGGATTGCTGTAGGACTACGGTAGCTGCCACTGCGTCTGCGTTGTGCTGGCGGTGACGGGGGCAATTGGTCACGTGGGATGTGGTCGAGATTGATTGGATGCGATTGGGAGGTGGAGGGAACCTGCAACGCACAATTATTAATGGGTTGATGTTAAAAAGAGTGCTTATAAAACACCCCTGCTGGGAAGCATCATATAGCCACAGCCAAAAACAAGCACTGATTGGTAACCGACCGCCACATCACAGCCAGCCAATCTATCTGATGTTTCACAACGTCCTATGTACAATTACCGTCATGTTATGATCTGACAGTAATCTTCGCAAACAATTATTCACATTGATCGCTGAAGCCAATGAACCATAGAGGTCACGGGACTTCCAGTCGGGCTGATGCTGCATGCGCCTTGCGGTTCAGGCAACACATTTGTATCAACAATCTGTCAGCGCATTCACCCACCAATCCACAGTCGTTCAATATCGGCATGAGCGCATTCAATATATCGTTGTCCTCCTTGCTGGGCACATCATTCAACATGGCGTACGCAAACGGTGGGGTAGATGGCGGTGTGGTGAAGGGACGATCGTCGCTCGATACACTGCTGCCTTGTTGCTGGACGGATGCGGGCGTCGACACGGGTGCGCGCTGCTGCAAACAATGCACGCATATTGACTAGGTTGAGTGAACGTTTTTCGCGCATCTGGGTTCTTATCAATTTCAATTCGTAGATGATGCAGGCAAGTCTGATGCGGGCTTGGGACCGCGTGAGAGCTATGATTCTGGTCACTCAAAAGGGTACAAAACACCGTTTTCGGCACACAAACCAAGCGGGCAAGTGCTTTTTCACTATTTTCGCCGAAATTGATTATTGTGGGCAGGTTTGCATTTTTGGGAAAATGAGGTCGAAAAACACCGATTTTTTTGCCTTTTTAAGGCTGTTCTCCTACAATTGGGGCCCGGTTATTGGGTTCCGACCAGAAAGTTCAAGGTCTAGGCTTAGCGTAGGCTGCCTTCGCCCCTGACTTACTGTAGGCGTAAATCTAAACCTAACCCTGAAAGTAAACCATGGTAGAACCGCAAGTGATTGGGGCCCCAATGGACCGGCACCCATTTGTAGGACAAGATTGAAAGGCATAAAATTGCTTGTGAGAGGTACGATTTGGAGTTGTGAGTGAGAGGTAAGTACTCAACACTCGGATTTTTTGAGGTAAGCATGGGACGGCAACTCCCTGCCAGTCACTACTATGATTTCAACACATACTACGGTCACAAACACAACATTTTTAGCAGATAGTTTTGTTGATCGGATGGAGCGTTTAGAGAAACGACTTTTCGCCACAAGTCGGACAAAAACACGTGTTGTCATCATCCATCAAAATCGACAACCCACCCATTCAAGCCCAGCCACCCTACCTGAGCGCTAGCAATATCGTCCAACGCGGGGGGTGTGGTGACATGCAGTGCAGTCAACATGCCACACAGATCACTCAGGGTCGATTGGGCGCTTCCTTGTCTCGGACTGGTCAACGACTCGTCCCGTTCCGGACTCGAACTTGATGGCAGAATGTCGAATGAATCGTGGAACATCAGATGGTTGTCTGCCGAATCGTCGCTATTGGATGCCTGCTTGGGATTGCGATGATAAAATTTTTGATAAATTCTAAGAATAATCGTCATCTTTGCACAGTAAATAAGAATCGCCATGCTGGGGTCAGCGGTTTTTTTTAGAAACACTTGCTTTCAAGAAGGCGATTTCTTTTGAATGGGCATGTCGAAACGTATTTGCAACGTAGTAGATCTACAAAATAGCGAATCAGTCGCTCACGACACGATCACTACCACCGGTCAATTGACGTCACAGAAGCGAACTGCAGCTGAGGCAGCATGCCAAAAATGCACCATCGCAATTTTTTGACTTCAGACCCGCACACCTGTTCATCATTATCCTCATCATAGATTAATCGTCTGGCCACCATCTGTACGTCGTCATGTGCTCTTGGTGACACGCTCAGTGAAACATCGGTGACACGCTGTGATCGGATTGAAACATCAGATAAACGGGTGACGATATCGATCGTTTGTTTGGTGGTCACCTGGATATGCATTAATCGCGGATGTCAAGTGCCACAGGTTTTGTTGTCATTGAATTTTGACCATGGAAAATGAGTCCTTCTATGTTGAGACATTGAGATAAAAATACAGACTGAGCGAATGGCCGTTTTTTTCAGTCTGCCGTAAACGTAAAAAGTTACTTAAAGTGCTCCACACCACATGAGGATTTTCTCTCCCTATTCGTTTTGAACACTTTCTAAATCGGGCTCGTGTTGATGTAGTTTGCCTTTAACTCATCAGCGGCCAGACTGACACGCCCCATGAGCGAAATTACATATATCTCACACACAACATTGCGTTTTCGCCGCATGCATGAACAAATGTTCACACACAGACATAACTGACAAATTCAGAAGTGGTACAATGCACAACATAAAATTCAAGTAGAATCAAATCATACAAGATTACCGTCGTCGTCGTCACGCAGCGTTCGGGCGCACGTTTGGCCGCCTGCCGTTCTTGCAGATATCGCTCGAGCAAATCGATACCGAATTCGGTGCAAAGATCGCATAGCGCATCATTCAGAATCGACCAACGCTCGCGCCAACTGAAGAAAAAGTTCAATAATTTACATTATAAATTGAAAAAAGATGCGAGTTTTTCATTGTTTTGAAACAAAAAAATCCTCTAAACGCACAGAAATTGTACCGCCACAGACGAAAATGTTTCATGCGAAAAATATACGGTGAAAATCACTACAAGCAGGACAATAAAAGCTCGCTAGCGCAACAAAAGAAAAGATGATAAAAAATGAAAATTGGAACTCCGTAAACAACCTTAAAACTAAGCAGAAATCACAGGAATTCCTGTAACACCAAACACGCAATCGTTATCATTCTTACACACATTTGCAACAGACCCAACTCACCCGACGCCAAATCGTCTGGCGAGCGTCCTGCCAGCCCTCTCCCATCCCTTGCTCGCATCGCCCTTTTTGCACTCTGCAGCAAATCTGGCTGATTTCCATATCGAATGATAATTGGCTGCTGCGTTGATATCGGTGAATGGGCCGGCCACCGCCGATAGACAATGCGATGATGGTAGATGCTCCTGAAGGGAGGCGGATCAGAAATGACAACGTGTACTGTCGTGACTGCAATGGCCCAAGTTCTCGAAAGCGCAACCACCACCGGTAGCGGTTGCGCCACCAAGCACAATGATCACAACTTCCAGCTGGCTGACCTCAATTTGTTGCGTGCTTGCGCGTCAACAGCAGTGTTGTTCAACGCACGCACGCAGGAATAAAAGGGAATTTACGAACCGAGGTGGAGAGCGTCATATATATCAAATACACTGTTGGCGCTTTCAAGAATTTAGGCCAATCTGCAGTAACGGTAAAGGACAGGATAAAGTAATGACAAACGCTCCATAAAAAAGAATTGACTGCCTTACCACGTCCAAGTTACCGTCACACTCAACGACGACAGGTAACACAAACAAGCAAAAACGCCTTCAGATGTTGCATTCATCACACAAGCACAGTTAAGGATGTACAGAAAAGTTTATTTTCATCAGAATAAAACAAATCCAATCAACCAACTACTTCTCTCTCGTCGTCCTGGTCATGCGGCAAGCCAACATGATTGAGTGGATGCATCAGCACAGCCGGTGGCTCGTATGCGATTGGTTCCAGCAGAATTACGGGCGTTTCTCAAAACAAAATGCGTTTTATATTTTTTTTCACTCATCAAACCACAAAAAGGCAAGGCACTCACTTAGGTCCAACGCATTTCTGTAGAGCGGCACGTAATATTTCAACTTGGATGGTCGTTCCAGTAACTCAATCAACGCGGCATGTGCCTGCCCGGGTGTCATACCACTTGTATCATAGCCCTTCACTTGCTTGCCGTTGTCACTGGCCAGATTCCATGGCGTTTTGCCGTATCTGGATACAAAGGAGTGCAAGAGTGTTGTATGACATTAACATGCTGTGTGATTTACAAATAGTTTTTGAAGTACTGTCTGCGCCCAGGTTTCGCGCGGTATTCTTCGAGACCATCGGAGTTTCTGCTTCTGTGTCTGCCTATGTTTCTGCCCCCCCGCTCACCAACCGAAACGCCATGTGAAGCTAACACAGCAAAAATTGAGAGAAAATTAGAGCCAGTTCTTTCAGTCACAAAATTTCCGACTTGGAGGGCACAACCACATCAATGCCCCTCAGCACACATCTCATAAAAACCATGAAAGAAACATTTCTGATACATTCGTATAAACCCGTGTCTCGATTCTCAACGAAAGTACTCGATCAGAAAATCCTGAGTTGTCAACACCATTAAAAAATTTTAGCTTAATTTAAGGATTTAAAACAATCAAACATAACCCACTTGTCCTTGCATTTCGTGTCACATCCACTGTAACCGGTCAACAACTGCACAATCTCAATATTGCCGTTCTTGGCAGCCATGTGCAACGGTGTTTGATTGTTGGACTTGTCCGGTGTATTTAGATAGGCGTCGAGCAGACGTGCGTTCAGTGAGCGCGCAATGCTGATTGGCTGCTGCAAATGAGAGGGAATTCAGATTTCACAAAATCAAAATCCAGTCTAGCGATGGTGATTGACAAATACGATGATGGGTTAGTTGTTACCAGCTCTGCTCCAACTGCTTGTTCCGCTCAAAATTCAGCGAAATAATTCGCCCGACAAGCGGTTTTTCAATTTTCCTTTGAACCGCTCAATCAAAAAGAAGCAGGCAAAACTGACATGCAGACACCGGGCTTTTAGAATGTTTCTGGTGATGCCTGGCTATTCCAGCAAAAGCAATTGATAAGATTCCTTTTGACCAAAATGTCCTCAACCACCCAAACACAGAATCCCAGCCAAACCTCAGGCAACAGTTGTTGCACGTACTCAGCATTTTGGTCAGCGAATCGATCGATGATGTCCGACACCACGTCAATATTGTTCGATCGACAGGCTATGTGCATCGCGTTGTAGCGACAACCTGGACATACTAGTTCGGTGTGTACGTTCATTGATTTTTGATTTTCACCAGACGCAGACAAGTGCTTGTGTGAGTGTGGTGGTACTGGGTTGTATACATGGGATTGATCTTTACGTTTTTCACCTTCGGGTTTGGTCACCAGAGGCCGGGAAAAAGTCCAACACGAGCGCTCTAATATGACCTGGATTGGATTGAACTGCATAGAAGATAAAAATGTGAAACTTAGCAGATAACTGTAACTTGACACAAAAATCTATCGTACCTTCAAAGACAATGGTGGGCGCATAACTATTCATATTGACCAAATAC
>JASAMV010003175.1:0-10044 GCA_030248065.1 Rhynchonema sp. JSB1_4
TCTGATATAATTTGAAAAAATAGCTTACAAACAGGCTTTTCTGCAAACTTTACACCAAGGTGCGTTAAAATAAGCATTATCTCTGGGTTCCGAGTGAAAGTTCCCGCTTTTTAACCAAGTAGTCGCAAAGAAGAGAAACCTTTGGTTTAAAGAAGTATAAAGTTCGTAGTAAAACTGACCAGTGACACCAAACTAAGTAATCAGGGACCCGTGAAACGTGCGTTCCATTTGGAGAAGTAGCTACTGTCACGTCTCACTCGTAAACTGCACACCGTTAGTATGCTCGGCACGAGCTGCAATACGTACATTCGGCCACGGTGCATGTTTTCTGTTCACAAATTGGACGTATTTTAGTGGTTTTGCCAGAAAAACTGAGCATAGAAACTATATCCCGCATCCTTCACAGGATTCAGCGACCAAGTGAAACTTGTTAAGACTAGAAAATGACGTTCTAGGCGTAGAACTGAGCAACTTAGCATAGCTGGCCCGGCCGTTACTTCGCGTTCAGTACAGTGCTTCCAAGCAGACACCACGTTGTCTCCCCGAAATTAGAGAAAGGAAAGATGCTCGACTGTAACCGCTCTTCTCATCGAGTAACACAATTCACAACAACACGTCAGCTGAGATAATCAGTTAACAATGGACAAAAGTGTGAAATTTGATTTTTTGTGCTGTGTAAAGGAACCAAAACTGCAAAGTCAATATGGAAACGAAAAGTAGAAGTACGCAAGCAGTCGAGAGGCTCGAATCCCGAGTTGACAATTGACACGCAAAGAATATGAACCCCGCAGAAATTATTTTGTGTAAAGTTGATATCTGTGGCTTATTTCGACGAGTTCAATTAGCGTTTGCAGAGAAAGAAGGTGGTTTTCAGTATGTTTGGTTCTGTAAGTGCTGCACCAGAGGAAAGCGAGCATTTCGTGGCAAGTGCTCCGCTTGAGGGGTGTTTACTGTCGTTTTACAAATTATTGCGGAAGCAGAAGAAGCTATAACAAAGAGCGCGACACCTGGCAGCTGTATCGTGTCTACAAGGCATGTAAAATTCGAATTACGCTTGTTAAATTGCTGTTTCGAGAGCTGTCACTAATATTGGACCAGTGGCAGGAAAGAACGATGTATTGAATGACGTCACTGACACGGTTCATGGTGAACAACGGTAAACTGGCGCGGGAACCAGTAACTTAACAAATTTTGAATTACTGGTGGACGCTGGCAAACCGGGATACTACATGACGTCACTTTTAATGGTGGATAATGGTGAACCAGTGTGGAGGAGAATAGTATTGTGGGGTGCATATCAATGTCTGAGTCTGCTCGAGTGAAACATTATTCAGGTGTCAATCTTGCCCCGCGTTACCCCACAGCCCAGAATCTTCGAGACGATTTGCTGAAAACTGATTCTAAAAAACGGAAGGTTTTTCTTTTCAAACTGGAGGTTTCCATTCTGCGAACAGCCGCCAAAAGATCAATCGAAACAATGTCGTTACGCAGGACGGGAGTATATATTTCTCCGTCCAGGAAGTACGGTTTGAATGCAGAACGTTTTCTTTGGTGCGGCATCGGTCGGCACGTGCAGTGGGTAGTTTGTGGCTCTCCGATCGGGAACGTAGATCTCTAATGAGCAGTTCGTGTTGTCAGGCAAGCGTTAGTAGACGTAGGCGTTTTTTTCGTGGCGCGGTTGGTCTGGTTCGATCACCGGCTCGGAAGCACTACACTCGGAGCTTCATGTGTCGAAAATAACTATAATGTCGACGTCGCACGCCAGGACAGCTATTATTTTGCTGAGTGAAAAGCCCAAAAAACACCCCTTTTGCCATTTTCTCATATAATTTGAAAAAACCGGGGTAAAAATAGGGTTTGTTGCAAACTCTACGGGAAGATCGCTTAAAAATAGCCATTATGTGTGGGTTTCCAATGAAACTTCGCGCTTTTTAGCAAAATAACCCCGAAAAAGACGAAGTTTTGCTTTAAAAGAGTTTTGCTTTAAAAGATTAAATCCTACTTTGCTTTTAGAACACTTCTCGCGTCATTTTTTGAAAACCCCACCCTCGGGTATCGGAAATTTTTGACTCTACAGGAACGCCCCTGGTATGGGAAATGTTTGATTTTTGCTGCTTTTCTGAAAAATTTCCCGAAACATGCCGTGAATATGAACAATTTCTCTCAGCGATACCACTGCTCCCATCTCGCTAAAAAATTCACATAGTGGTCTTCCAACCCCGAAACTTTCAACAAAATGTTCTACAAAACAATTTTACTTGCAATTGCAGCTACAACTAAAAATACACATCTAACACAACATAAACTACTTTGTACCGCACACACTGAACAAGAACCCAACAGAACAAAGAAGAAACAACATACTCACAAAATTGTCAGCTTTGAAACTGAATGTATACAATTTCTCGGAGCCACCACAAGAAGAACAACCCAGCTCTACACGGTGCTATCGCTACCCGCTGCTTTCATTTCCAACATCCATTTCGCTAAATCGGCGATTTCGTCCCTTGGCACAACTAAGTCTAGCGATTTCCTTTGCTGACCCGTGTGTACACCTTTCGAAACATCATCTTCATCCAGATTCGCAAAAGATTGTTTACGTCGCTTGGAGCCTGTGGTCGTCTGGAACAAAAACATCTCAGAAAATCAAGCCGATCTATCAGAAACGCACATTTTACCAATAACTTTTCAACTGGTTAGTCTGTAAAGCGCTCAAAATTTCTTAGATTCGGGTGCGTTGCACACCCCCGCCTCAAACTTTTTTCATTTTTTTTGTAGCCGTGAAGATAAGGAAGCACCCGACTCACTCTATCATTGCAGTTGGTCGACGAGTGAAAGTTGGAGAAGGCGTCCTCTACGACGCACGGCATTCTCATGTCACAGCCGAAATTCTGACGACACGTTTCTTCTACGAACAACACCTTACAGGTGCTGGTCAACAACCCTTGGACCGCGCTATCAAAACCAGTGTCTATTGAGCCGATAGTTGTCCGACCCCAGTGTATAAAAATCCGTGTCTATTGAATCGACACTAGTGCGGCTCCCAGTTTATGAAAACCAGCGTCTATTCAACCCATACTCATGCGTGAAAAATCTAGACAAAAAGAACAACAAACTGGCGAAGCTGCCGACGTAGATTTGCTGCTGGGCAGAATAGCGACCGGTGCTCCTCGTTTTGCACTCGACTGTACAGCGACCTGCAGCAACACACCTCTCTACAAGAGTTTCAATAATTCTTAAAGGTGCTGGTCAACAACCCTTCGACCGCGCTTGATCTTGGGGGTAGCATACTGTATATAAACAAAGTTTGGACACCGTGTTACTCGACCCTAATCTGGCCAGCCGATTGCTTGCTTCCTGATGTTTCACGGCCACGTTGAAGTTTGCACCCGGTGAAAAAAAACCGAAAAAATTTGAAACGCTGCTGTGACACGAATACACTGTTTCAAAGTTTGATACTGGAGTGACAGCAACGTCCAACATTGTGACAAAAACCGCAATGCACAATAGCTATTGAAAAGTTCCTTGTTTGTGCTACCCAGTTTTCAAAACACTACACAGCTCACACAATGTTTACCACAACATGCGCAAGGCAGCCTTTCCAATGCGCGCACACACAAAGCTGGCCAGCAGTGAAACATTGCTGTGTTATCGCTGTGCCGGCTGTGTATTGTCGTTGTGTGTGCGCTTTGAGAATGGCTGCCTTCCGCATGTTGTGGTAAACATTGTGTGAGCTGAGAGAATTTTTATTTGTAATTGACAACTTATTTCATTTACCACAGATGCTTAAAATTAAACGAGTAGAAAATCCTAGCAAAAAATGACCAGGTTTCTGAAATCTTTTATTTTTTTATTCAACAATCTTTTTTATCAATTTTTTTATTCAAAAACAATCAAGTTGGCAAAACCGAACACAACCCGATATCAAGCCAGTGCGATGAATTCAACCGCGCTTGCCTTCAACAACTTGCCACAAACAGTTGTAGATTTGTGTTATTCCAAATTCAAACGAGCTGTGGCTTCAAAACTTCGACTTTGTAACCGATAAAGTCAGAAGTTTTAAAGTTCCAATGATTCCGCCCATCAATCGACGTGTGAACGATGAACTGTCACGTGTGTCTTTCTTGTCATAACACCATTCCCTTTTCAGGACATGATCGTTTTGTTTTACCGTGACGTGCACACGTTCAGGCCCATATCCCATCGGATCAGGTATGTATACCTCACGATGTTTCATTTGACAAAACAAGTGCTTTCATTTTCAGTTCCAGGCTAGCTACGCGCCTTGCCCATCAACCAACCTGCTTTGTGTTGAATAACTGCTAGCTAAATAACAATGTTATTATTACTCTTTCTTTTACTGGACACTGTTGTCAGTATTACTGAGAACATTGCTGTGTCTTCTTGTACATACGTTTCGTATGACAATCCGTTTCTGGACACCTGACCATTCAAATCGCAAACTGTGAGACTGAACTGCGATAATCACAAACGTTTTATTGCTAGTATAAGGTTATGCGATCCATTTTATCAATGATTATATTGATGTTGCGCATATGCCTTGTGGTTATAACCATGAAAAGTAAAACGAAACCAAACGAAACGAAACGAACAATGCGGACGTTTCAATAGCTATTGTGCATTGCGGTTTTTGCCACAATGTTGGAGGTCACTTTAGTATCAAACTTTGAAACAGCCTATTGGTGTCACAGCAGCGTTTCAAATTTTTTTTCGGTTTTTTTTCACCAGGTGCAAACTTCAACGTGGCCGTGAATCATCAGGAAGCAACCGATCGGCTCGCCAGATTAGGGTCGAATAACACGATGTCCAAACTTTGTTTATATATTCTACCCCCTAGATCACGCGCGGTCGAAGGGTTGTTGACCAGCAGCTTTAAGTAAACAACCAAGATTGAAATCTCCACAAAATAGACGAAACATAATTCGGTCCAAAAACCGACTTAACCCTCTCAAACCGTTTGCCCGAACGACACCCCGTTTTTTATGGCATCATAATTTAGTCCACAAAACAACGAACGCCATCTTAATCTACACTAACCTCAAAACTTCTTCCAAGTCCACGCCCGACTCGTAGCACTTCAGTCATTCCACCTTCGTAACGACCACTTGGTTCGCGCCCAAACTTCTCCGTTTTGGACAACGTGATAGTCGATGTTTCGCCAGTAACTAGCTGGTCAAATTGAGTACCATTCACTTCAATGTCGCCTTGCGGTACATAGGTGCCAACCGACTGTCTTCGTATGGAACGGGCTCTTCAACCATGCCTCGTTTTCGTGGCCCCATCTTTCGAAGTGTGATCTCTAAATTAGACCACTAAAACTTTCTGGGCAACAAGTTTAACGCGTCAAAAGTCAAACTCTTTTTTTCACCAGTTTCCACCGTCAATTTAAACGGTTCTGCGTTGCGACCAGTCTTGAACACCTGCCCATCGTACGGCATGAGACTTTGCAACGTGTCGGTCACGCTGTCTTTTTGCACATCCGTCACGGGTTTCTTACGAGTCGTCCGGATACCCCGTACGTTGTCTAAAAAAAATAACACCTGTCAAAGTTCTGCACTATAGTAAGTTTCTAATTTCGTTGCCTCATGCAGTTTTATAGACGCAGAAAAATTCCCGTTCAAAGTCGAGGCAGGCAACAAGCTCAATACACAGTCAACAAGCCGCGCAGCTGAAACACACAGCTTGCGTGACTGAAACATTCGAAAAGCACACGATCCAGCTGCGTGGCTTGTTGACTGTGTGTTGAGCTTGTTGCCTGCTTCGACTTCCAGCGGGAGTTTCCATGCGACTGTGAAAATGCATGAGGCAACGAAAGTAGAAATTTAATATACCAACAACCAGGTCACTTGTTCCGAACTTTCGCACCATCCAATTTTGACAACTTCAAATTCTTAATGCATTGACCAGCGCTAAAACAAAATTGTCGTCATACCATTAGGTACAAAAACACCCAAGCAATCAATTCGATGAATCAAGACGCACCCTTTTTTGCATTTCCTTTCTTCCCACTCGCTCCTTTGTATCCGAAATAGGCGCTTTTCAGCTTGGCATTGATCTCGTATACCTTTGCACCAGCCTCGTGAATTTGCAAGAACCATTCATAGTAGTGAGGAGTGGTAACAACCCGATCAATTAGAAAGTGGATAATGTGCGAACAGATCCCATTCACTGCAAATGTGGCACTCATTTCGACTTTGTTCGCTAACCTACATATCGCGAACTGTGCTATCTATACAGCATAACTCGACCGCGCACTCACTAGCGCAATGTTATACGCATGATCTAAAAAGATTCAAAAAAAATCGTCCCTTCATACAGAATTTGTTGAACAGCCACACTACAGTAATATCGACACGTTACCAGAAAAACACTAAACATACTTTGACGTGTGAAATCGGAGCAGTGGACTTGGCTACGCGCGTCACCGAATCGACAATACACATGAAATGTGCGCAACACCACGCTATATTCCTCCACGATCGATCCGGTTTGAACATCATTCCGTTGCATAGCGAGACCCTAGAAACGTTAAACCTGCACACGTTGATACCAATCCCACTTATTAGCATCGATCAAACGCAGGGACAACATTTTCGATCCCTGGGTGAACACAGAGACCTCAAAAAAATCAAGAGCTAAGGGCTCTTGAACCTCGACTCAACCGATTCAGTATGAATAGGAGTAGCATATCGCCCCTAAGTTCGTTGCATACATAAAGTTCTGTTGAAGCATCACCAGTCACCTTTTGTTGCAGACGTTTCTTTTTTCGCCAACTTTTGTTGCAGACACCTGTTTTGTCGTAACTTCTTGTTGCAAAGTTTTTCCTCACTTCTTGCCACATGTCACTTGTTGTTGCGGACACTTGCATTCTCGTAAGTTGCTCCTAACTTGCTGTTGCACACCATGTTTTTCGCTCCTTTCCGTTTTTCTGCTCATCTTGCTAACTGTTTCTCGTGTGTCTAGTCATATGGTTGCAGTTCGTTCTGACTTGTTGTTGCGAACACTTTCGCTTACTGCCTTGCTCGTGTGGACCATCCGTCTGCTACAGCCTTTCATCTGAATCTGTTGTTTTTTCGTGGCTTGTTGTTGCGGAGTGTCATTTTTTCGTGGCTTGTTGTTGCAGACATTTGCTTCTTGCATACTGTTGCGGACTGTTGTTTTTTTGGTGACTTGTTCTTGCGTGGCTTGTTGTTGCGGAGTGTTATTTTTTTCGTGGCTTGTTGTTGCAGACATTTGCTTCTTGCATACTGTTGCGGACTGTTGTTTTTTGGTGACTTGTTGTTGCGAACACTAGTTCAATCGTTCCACATCGTTCTGACTTGTTGTTCCGAACACTTTCGCTTACTTCTGCGCAAAGCTTTTCTCGTGTGGACCATCTGTCTGCTACAGCCTTTCACCTGAATCTATAGTTTTTTCGTGGCTTGTTGTTGCAGACATTTCCTTTCGTCGCTTGTTGTTGCAGACATTTGCATTTTCGTAACTTCTTGTTGCAAATCTGTTGTTTTTTCGTGGCTTGTTGTTGCAGACATTTGCTTCTTGCATACTGTTGCGCACTGTTGTTTTTTGGTGACATGTTGTTGCAGACATTTGCTTCTTGCATACTGTTGTTTTTTCGTGGCTTGTTGTTGCAGACATTTGCTTCGTGGCTTGTTGTTGCAGACGCTGTTTTTGGCTCGTCTCAGTTTTTCTCCTGATTTTGGTAATTTTTTCACGCGTGACTAGTTCAATCGTTCCACATCGTTCTGACTTGTTGTTGCGAACACTTTCGCTTACTTCTGCGCAAAGCTTTCCTCGTGTGGACCATCCGTCTGCTACAGCCTTTCACCTGAATCTATTGTTTTTTTGTGGCTTGTTGTTGCAGACATTTCCTTTCGTCGCTTGCTGTTGCAGACATTTGCATTTTCGTAACTTCTTGTTGCAAATCTGTTGTTTTTTCGTGGCTTGTTGTTGCAGACATTTGCTTCTTGCATACTGTTGCGCACTGTTGTTTTTTGGTGACTTGTTGTTGCAGACATTTGCTTCTTGCATGCTGTTGTTTTTTCGTGGCTTGTTGTTGCAGACGCTGTTTTCGGCTCGTCCCAGTTTTTCTCCTGATTTTGGTAACTTTTTCACGCGTGTCTAGTTCAATCGTTCCACATCGTTCTGACTTGTTGTTGCGAACACTTTCGCTTACTTCTGCGCAAAGCTTTCCTCGTGTGGACCATCCGTCTGCTGCAGCCTTTCACCTGAATCTATTGTTTTTTGTGGCTTGTTGTTGCAGACATTTCCTTTCGTCGCTTGCTGTTGCAGACATTTGTTGTTGTTGCAGACATTTGCATTTTCATAACTTCTTGTTGCAAATCTGTTGTTTTTTCGTGGCTTCTTGTTGCAGACATTTCGTTTCGTCGCTTGTTGTTGCACACATTTACATTTTCGTAACTTCTTGTTGCAAAACAGTAGCTTTCTCATCTTGTTGGGTTGCAGACATTTGCTTTGTGTTAACTTGTTGTTGCACACGTTGTTACAGACATTTCTTTTCGTCGCTTGTTGTTGCAGACATTTGCTTTCTCGTAACTTGTTGTTGCAAAACGCTAGCTTTCTCATTTTGTTCTGTCGCAAACAGTTGCTTTGTCGTACGTAACTTGTTGTTGCACACCCACTTATTGTTGCTCTCTTCTAATCTGTTGTTGCAAAACAATAGGTTGCTCGTTTCGTCGTAACATCTTGTTGCAGACGCTGTTTTTTTCGTTCCTGATCAAAGAAACTTGTTAAAGGGCTCGAGACCTAACCGAAGGAAGGCTAGCACGGGCTATTACATGGCGTTGGAATTCCGATAGTCTATGTCACGCACAAATTTTAAGCTCCTTGGAGATTCACTATCTCTTGGCAGAGCGAGTTTTCGTTCCAGACAAAGGTGAGTTTTTCCACAAATTGGAACGAGCGGTGCAGAAACCTCAAATGAGTTCAAGGTCAAGTAACATGCGGATGGCATTACAACAGCTTCTCAATAGCTTACCATCACAAGTTCAGTCGTTCAGATCATTGCTTCACACGATGACGGTGCGAAACGTTCCAAAATCGGCCTTAATTTTCCAGAGCACAAGTTTGTCCCTAAATTTTGAGGCCATACTTAGCGCTGCGCAAATAACAATGCAACAGGCAAATGGACGATCGTCGAAAATACCAAAATAACGTTTTTAAATTTTTTGACTCATGCCCACCTCCGTGACAGGCCTAAAAATCCATTAAATTGCCGCTAGATTAGCTGGTTACATTCGCGCTCAGAATTGTCACACATAAAGGCCACAGGCGCTCTATTCCCGAGGCATCCCGCCGGCGAACCTCTATTAAAGGCGCGGACTCATTGCTAAAAGTGGTCTTTTCATGATCTGAGCTTGTAGCTGGGATATGTGCGATCAAAATGACATCAAAATTAAATTAATGGCACACAATCGTTCACAAATCGTGTCGTCGGAAACAGAGGACGCAACCTGGTAAATGGATATGGTTTACGCATTGACATTGCCACAATAAATCTACTCAGAAACAAAAAAGTCAAGCTTCGGTGAATATGACACAACAGCACCTGTCGTTTGCTTCTGGTGCTCCGTCCCTCCGACTTCGCACTGTTGATGGTTTGGTTCAATTGCAAAATTTGGTCATACAATGCATCAACAACAGCATCCGCTTGCGTTGTAAGCTGAAAAATGAAACACGCCAGATATTGAATGGTGTTTTACACTGGGTGAATGATGCTGAAATGTTTTGCAGTCAGGTTTTGGTCAATGCACACAGATGGCGTGCGTTTTTCAACACCTCCCACCCACTATGTCACTTCAGAAAAAATGCAGAAAATTGAAATTAAAGTGATCGTCCAACCTTTTTCCACTGTATGATCCTATCAATAACGGGATGCTGTCGTGTGCTGGCTGTTTGATTAAGTGGTGTTTTTGCTTTCAACCACAAATAAAAGCGGATGTTGACGATATAGCTGAATAAAGAAAGAAAAATCAGGAGAAAACTGGGACAAGCTCAGAAACGACC
>JASAMV010003176.1:0-39332 GCA_030248065.1 Rhynchonema sp. JSB1_4
CATAGCTAATACAAAGAATAATGCGGGTTCACAATAAGTGTCTTTATTAAAGGATGGTGTTATACCGAAGGCATTTGGTTGATTGAGCCTTTTTTTACTAGACATGTTTCAAACAAGCAGACTTACAATATGTGAAGTATAGTCTATGTTCCTATAATCAGTGCTGATATATTTAGATTGCATTTTTATTTATTCATGCAACTGATTTAAGTTGCAAAATTCATTCTAAGTATTCATCGCCGTGCTTCTGACCACAACGATTCATTTAAAATGAAAGCCTCCAGCTGGTGGTGTCGTCTCAAGAGTGTCCTTTATGCAAATCCTAATTGATGCGTGGTTTCAAACAATATAACGTATTCCCTGTACAAAACAGCCCAGAAACGCTAAAGGTCAGCCATGCATACAATTGAAATGTCACCGTAATTGGCGAAATAGTGGGTTCGGTGAACTGTGGTAAATTATGAGAAAATGGAAGCTAAATGTCGCTAGCTCTGAAGGAGTCTCTCCAAGTAAACACGTGTTAATTAAGTCTTGATAACAGACTGTAAATCCCACGACGACAATTACCATATTCCTTAAAGTGAAGTTTCTTGGTGCGTGGTCACGTGCCCGAAAATGTTGTCGAACTTTTTAATTACACGGAGGTGGATTTGCTCCCTTCGCCTGGTTATTTGGCTTTCAGCATGAGTTACTGTAGCTCAGCCTTTCATTTCTTTGTCAAGTGGGTACTAGTTGAGCTCGCCCCCACATTTGAAAATATGGATAAAATCGATGCTTTTGCCAGCCGATCTTTCTTTTGGGGATCTAAGGGATTTCACTGAATGAGTTTGACACCAAAAAGTGGGTATTCATGTGCTTCGTGACCAAACAAATGATTTGCTAACACGCGGACATTGAATTCACACAATAAGGAATCCACCTAACACGAAACTGTCATATCGATATCCTGCCTGTGTTGATGCTTTGCTTGAGGCTTTTTTTTAATTCTGGGCGTTTCAATTAGAATAAATCATTTAAAAGGGATCACTGAGAATATCACAGTATCACCGAACGACTAACAAAACTGGGCTAGGCAAAAGAAAGCAAAGTAATATCACTGAATTTCACCAGGCGCCAGATCAAGTAGACCCAGTAGATCTTGGTCCATTGGGCGATCTATTATGTTCGATCTGTGAGCTCCCGTCACTCCACTCAAGTTGCTTCGAAGCTTCAAAGTTCTGGGCGACCAAGGTTGCTCGAGAGGCCAACACGGCTGTTTTGCTTTGAGGCTTGAAATTAAGCGTGGACTTGCAAATTGTGCACAGGTCTTTCTGGCTGGCCTTAGGACTAACCCTGAATAGAAGCCTGAGGCAAGGTCCCGACCGATTAGCCATCATCGTGTTTCATGTCGGTCAACATTTCTTGTGACGTCGGTGCAGTGGGGTCCTTTTAAGCTGGAGTTGTGCCATATCCATTTGGACTTGTAGACAATGTAGACAAGATTTGTTGCAATCATATTTTGTGATAGCTTTGGAACACTAATTTTTTGGTCAGCGTGAAAGTTGTACACCTCTCCATCAAATGAACGCCTTTCGGCGCTGGCAAATTAGTGCTCGAACGCTGTCACAAAATATGATTCCAAAAAAAATTTTTTTCGATATTGTCTGCAAGCCCGAAACGGACAAGTTTAGGTATGACTCCACCAGTTACTGTATGTGCGCGTCAGCTTTCCAAGATTCGCGTGCAAAAAACAGAGCGCTCCCATGGGAAAATAGCCACGATTGAGTCAGGTACTTTTATCTATACAGGTTTTTATCCTCGTTAACCCGGTTGATATGCCGATTTTGGTACTTTATCGACAGCCTGGCTGACTGAGCTCAGCCGAATTACTCATTCCGCGGCTTAATACTAAATTGAAGTTGCTTGAATGTTTGATTAAGATGTAATCAATTTTCCGTGTGCACCAACAAGCATGTGATCATTCTGCAAAAACAGCACCACTTCCTCCTATGATCACTTACACAGTATGCATTTGTTATTTTGGTTGTTTAATAAGCAGGACAAGTGAGAACATGCTTGGCACTAGGATATGGCTTCCAGGGTTGGATTAAAAAATTTTTTATTATCGAACTTTTTTTAACTTTTTTGAATTTAAAAATTTTTTTAAGATTTACTTTTTTTATTCCGGACCACAAAAATTTCGGTTCTCAACGTCAAAAATTGTCGAAAATTTTTGTAAGTATATTTGATTGCACTTGAGAATATAGGAATAGTTGACACCGACCAGTTGTGTTCACAAACGGGCAGTAGCGAGGTTAAATTTTTGCAATGAGCCAGATAACGTGACAATTCGCGTTGGGGATAGCTGTCCACCATATGTACCAACATCTATAGATTGTAGTATAAAAAGTGAAGGGAAGGAGAAGTCACGGGCAAGGTAAATGATTGGCACATTTTTTAAGCAAAGTTACGTGAAAACAACTGCATAACCCGCGGTGTTGGAACGATAATTTTGGACTTCAAGCAGATTTGACTTCCTGGAATAACTGAATGCGCACATAATGACGGCTTAGGTTGTTTAGTACAGCCACGGACTGTCTAACGTTGTAATGACATTGAAACTGATGCGACACAAGCGCCGCAGGCGATTTTTTGAGAAAAAACAAGCAGAAACATGCATAAAAACATGCATTTTCACCACAAAAAGGGGGAAAATAATAAAAAAAAGTTGTGAAATAATAAAAAAAAAGTGAACTTACATTTCTAATTTTTAAAAACGGAAAAAGTGGCGAACTTTTTTTTAAAAAAAAATTTTTTTTTACAAAAAAATTTTTACTTTTTTTTTAACCCAACCCTGATGGCTTCGTGATTCTGTCAAAAACAAAGCAGCTGGTGGCAAAACATCGCACATAAAACAGCGGCTTTCGAACCAAAGGGTGACAAACCACAGGCTGGTCTTTAAGTCCCAGTTAGTGCGGCTAAATTTAGCGTGTGCTGTGCTCAAAAATCTAAGCTTACGCTGAACCGGGACCACGGATAGTAAGCCCACAATTTAAGGTGTCGCTGTTATGTCCCCCCCCGTGTTTTGACACCCGCTGTGTATGTTTGTAGATAAGCTTGAAGGAAGATAAAGACTCACAACGTTTCTCATTTTCTGTCACAAAAGTACATAACAAACGACTGCACCAGAAACCGCTGCAAACAAAAGGTAACGACTTCGAGTGTGTCGATATCTAACGGTGCGCACAAATAAATGTGTGTTCACCATATTATGCCGGGTGTTCTAAAGACATTTGACGCTCGTAGGGACGTCTGATAAGCTGCATTGTTTCCATTACAACACCAGAAAGTACGCGCCGCAGGCAATTTCTTGCGGTTCATGAGCTAATATACCCCACACAAACAGGCCTTTTTACCTTAAAAAGTGAGTCACTAACGGAAAAAGTGAGTTGACTTTGTCCTTTAATTTTTTTGGAATACAAAACTGGCCAACTTTTTTCAAAAAATGTTTTAAAAAGATCTTTTTACTTTTTTTACCAAGCCCTGGTTGTCCCCCCCCCGCTGTTCTGTCCGTACCTCATGGCTTCCTCCACACACTTAATCATCAGGATTATTGATGTTTATGACTATCGGACTGCTTTGATGTTATTTTTAGCTACCACTGGGCTAGTTTAATTACAGTACCTATGCGTGCGAAAATTCTGCATTGTTCAAGAACCCAATTCAAACTTTGATAACCACGGCGTTTTAAAATTTTAATTAAAATTCCGTGAAGTTCGTGAAGCCATTAAACTGACATGAAGTTTAATATACAGTTTCAAAACTCCCGAAGTCTTTGAAAAATAACAAGGATAAGTGTTTATTCACTAAGAACTGGGCTGGTTGCCGCCAGTCAACATGATTGAATTGGATTTCCGCATTTTCGAATAGTACCATATTTCCGCTGATGTTGGTCTGTCGAAACGAAAATATACAGTGGCGGCCAAAAGTTTGTAGACTCTCATCTTGTTAAAATACATGTGCCTGAGACTTCAACCTGACGGCAGTGAGTGGGCTGACACAGTCATTTTTGATGTGATACGATCTGAAAAATGGGTATGTGCTAAAGTCATAGTGGACCATTGCCGCAAGGTAGCGACGGCGATAGCCGAGCTCACACACAAAAGGCGGCTTATGCGGCGGAAAACACGAGTTTGAAGTCCACAACAAGAGTCTATAAAAACTTTGGCCGGCACTGTAGCGCAGCGCATTCCAAATTAGAACGCCCAAATATTACGCCACAGCTCACTGTTGTGCAAGACAATCACGTCTGCAATCCGGGTGTTGATGTGTACATGAGACATCTCCTCTGCTTGCTCATCATCTCTCATTCATGTGTTCCACGTGTAGCTTGCTCATAAAAAGGTATTTTATAATGAAGTACAGTCCGTGACGAATTATGTGGACGCTTTTCAACGCGGCCGCGCGCGCCAAGCGTTGTGCATATTGGGGTGCACCACAAGGGTAGGTAGACTTTTCAGAAAAAATCCTATAATTGGAGGTAACGGATGGACTTTGTGGTCTACCGTTGACAAATTATGTGCATAGCCAGGATTTAGCCACTTTCCAAATTTGGGTTAATTTTAGCCTGCCATACGCTGTACGTAGCCATTTTTGTGATTTATCGATTGATGCCGCGCGCGCGGCGCGTGCTACTTTTGCCTCGCTGTCAGAGCCGGATATTGATTGTGTGCTGCATTCTTATATGCACAACGCTTGCCGCGCGCGGCGACGTTGAAAAGCGTCCACATAATTCGTCACGGACTGTACATATGAGACAGATTTGATTGCGAGAGACTGCAGATGAAAAAATAGAAACCGCCTCCAATGCAAGTCACGGTCTTCGCTGGAAAGTGGATGACGTGACTGGGTTTCAAGTGATGTTTCATGCAGGCAATAAAGATCCGCGTTTTGTGCTTTTTGGAGGCCACAATATTGGCCAAAGGTGTGTTAACCGGCAAAGCCGGGCACCTCGCCGAAGTTGAAAACGGGCTGAAACAGGTGAAACTCCTGCTAAGTAAAGTTATATCATTTTATTGGATGACGTACTGTATACGGTAAGAATGGGCTTATAGGCTTACATAACTGTGAATGAAAGTTATCATAAAGTGAAGCGGCAATAATGGAAACTGCAGTGTTGTGTCCCACGTCATTGGTATGGCAAGTTGAATAACATTGCATTATTTCTATTATTTAATTATGTTTCAGAATCACATCACAAACAAATCTGTGCGTCGCATTATTCGATTTCGATACGGGCAGGCAAAAAACCAAAATTCAGAAAGCCAATTGTCATGTCCCAAATATCCATCCGACTGTTTCTCCAATTGGTTCTACTTCAACTCTTATGCCTGACCGATGCGTACGGGTTTGTTCTGCTGAGAAGACCAACCGCAATGGAACTATCAGAGTCAATCTCAGCAGCTAATCAGGGTCGTCGCGATGATATGACTCCCAGGCCGCGTAAATCGGGCACCGCCGCCAACAGTGCTCGCTCTGAGTTGCTGTCGCTTGGTGAGTGCGAAAGTTTTCGTATAACGCTGCTTGACGTGCTTAATGTATGAAGTGTTTTTTCTGGGAAACCCAATTTGATCTCTTTCTCGGAGTGTGTGCTTTCCCAGAAACAACATAATGGTTGCTATGGCTTGCGTATTATAGATGGGTGTTGTCACTGAGCAACTGATAGCGTATCCATAAGCCGTTCTTAACTGGAAATGAGATGGCAAATAAGGCATATGGTGTCCGTTTAGACTCAGACGTTATCGAACACGTATATGGGAAGAAGTTGTAGCCCAAGATCAACAACGAGTTCATGTGCGCCTGCGGAATGAAGCGCGCATATCCAAAAACCCCAACCCTGTATAAATACCGTTCCCAATATCGTTCCAGTGATGGGCGGAGGGAGCAAAGGCGCACAAAAAGCAGCTGGTAAACTGTCGCCGGAACGACTGGCCGAATTATGTAGACATCACGATAGGAACAACGTCATCAATCACTCACTACGAGTCGTGTGTCTGGCGGTCAAGAATTGAAATCGATCGATGTTGAGAGAATACACGGCTAGGCAATTCAGGATCACATTGATCGAACAACTACACACGTGTATGAGAGCAGATCTCGAGGGCAATCGAGAACCACAATATAAACGTGTTATTATTATATATCAGCTGTTAACTGTACATCTGTATTCTTGTTGTTCTTCTACAGTATACTGTACGTGTGTTTTAGGTTCATAATTGTTGAAACCTATATATTGATACGTACATGTGTGAGAACAGTACAATGCGTGTATGATTATTGGGTAAATTTGCGTTTACATTTGTGTGTATAGAGAACCAGGACGTTGATTTTTTGACGTGTATTATCATGGATTAATAGGAAGCATGAAAGTACACAGTCGATCAACAGTCGGTGTGTGTTTGAGGATATGAACTATGTATTTTCAAGCAAAACAGCGTTAACCTACAACAGTTTGTCACACACAATATTCACGAAACACTAAGTATACCCACTTCCATACTATACATATGGGTATAGTAATTTCCATATTCCCGCCGAAAGACCCCTGTACATATGGTTGTAACAATTGGGGGGGGGGGGGGCACCAGCGAGAGCAATGGCAAAGGTGTTCAACAAAGTTGTCCGGAATACGCGCATTGGCATTATCACTTTTCATTCGCGCCAGGCTTCACATCAGTCGGAAGGCAGCTGTTCAACAACAGGTGTTGCCTCGGAGTCCTTGTCCGGGTCGGGAGTTGACGGACGGACTGCCATGCTGGCACTGTCCCTGATTAAACCATGAGCTCGTACCAGCTCGTCCAGTTTTGTGGCAAATGTTTCGTGACTTTGTTGCAGCTGGATGGCCAGTGCACGGAGTTGTTCCCGCTCGGTTAGCACAGACTGTAAGATAGCCTTATAGTGATGTCGTCCACACAGATGTGTACTTAGTCAACTCTTGTCTATTCCGCGACTTTTCAGGCCCGGAAGTTCAGGCCGACGACCTTTTCAGGTCCAGGTTTTCAGACCCGGCCGATTCAGGCCCAGCATATTTGACCCTTTTATAGGCTTATAGCCGGGCCTGAATCGGCAGTGCCTGAATGGCCGGGCCTGAACTTCTGCCTCGGGACTGAACCGTCGCACAATGGAGTTGAGCACTTGAGTTGACGACTGTATCATTTGTCGCACAAGACAAATAACGTCGCTTGATAAGGGGTTGTCTTGAGTGGCTTTCTCTCTGTTACAGTATCCTTATCTGACGGAATCCTGTAAGTTTATTCATTAAAAGGTGTCAGTTTCAGTCGATCTGGGTCAAGCCTCTGTAAACCTACTACAAATTCGAGAACCACATTCCAAGATAAACTGAAGTGCTTACATAGTGAATGACTAATCAAGGCTGCATTCTCCATGCATGCGCGTTTTTGCGCATGGGCGCGTTTAGGGTCAAAGATGGGCTAGGGTGGGAAAACCCCGCGCGAACATGGTTGCCTCAAAGCCCCTCGAAGCCTCAAAGCAATCTGACAGTGGAGCGACAGGAGCACACTCAAATACAGCCGTGGCTTACTGAGACTGACTGCGATTCTGTTGCTGACGGTGATAAGTTCTATGGACCTTGGGGTGATTCAGGGGAATCGCTGAGCACTAAATTGTTAGCCTTTGGATTACTGTGCGCCTCCTTCGTAGCAATGATCATCGCTGATGAAGCTCAGACCCATAAAAAAGCAGCTATAAGTGACCATTGGTTGGGCGACACAGAAATAAATTAGAATAACATTATAATGACACACAAGTGCCTTTCTAAAAAAACCTGCTTTGCGAAAATAAATAATTTTTTATACTTCAGTCAGGTCGATCAGAGCAAACGCGCACGCAAAATTAGAACCAATGGTTGTATCGCGTATTTTTGCACGTCAAAAACGCACAAACGCGCAAAAACGCATTGTGAAAGCAGCCTGACTCACCTCAACCCTCTTCAGCAGCTGATCGTTTGCGTTCTGGAATGACGGTGACCGTGTGAAAATTGGGTCGGAACAAGAAGAAATCACGGCTTATTCTAATGTAGTCTACGCACGTGCGTATGTTGGGCTGCGGTAATACTCGTTCCGCGGAACTGAAGGAACAAGTGGAGGAACGATGATTTCCATTATGATAGTCTTGTGTTTGCCTGGGTAATCATCCGCAGTACATAGCAGCAAGTAACAACGTGTCCGTCTACGAAGTGTTTCGGATTGAACATGCGCGGCTGAAGCTCAACGACTGTTCCTCCACTTTTTTGAACTGAGGTCGGTGGAGGAGTCCCAGTTTTAGTGCAACCGTTTGCATTTCACAAAATAGGTTGCATGAGCGCCTAGTGTGTGACATGGCCGTCTACGCTGTAGGTTCCCTTTGAGCCATGCTCTTGTCAGTGGCCCGTGGCCATCGTTCATCCACCTGTTCATCCAGTTCCGCGGAATAAGTATAATCGCACCTTTGTCGTCTACACTGATTATCTGAGTGCGTTGCAGCAACCCTGTCTTCATTTCTTCATGTTCATTTTCGGGCTGCTTTCTGGTTTCCATACAAAGTTCGTCCCACAACCTCCAGTATAGTCCATCCATCAGCTCATGACACTTTTTTCAGCTGAAAAGCTTGACAGGATCCAGTGCTGTTCCGGTTCCGGTTGGCTTACGAAAAAGAAAAGAAAGAGAAATCGGTTTTTGTTTTACTTTTGTGCACCGTTTTCTCTGACATTGCCTTGCGGAGGAACAATTTTTCACAACGGAACCTGAACGTCCCAAACAAAAGTGCCATGAGCTGATGGACGGACTATATCTAACTCACTTGCATATTAGATAGATCACTGTTATCCAGCTGAGTGGAAACACAAATAGGAGAGCACATACGTGTACAACAATAGAACTAGCCGAAATATTCAACAACAGTTTGCAAAAAACCACACTCACAGAAACGGCAGGGATGCGCTGCTGGCATTTGCATCGCGTCAACCGGGCTCTCAGCACGCGCACAAGATTATTTGGATCGCATTTGTCGGAGGTTGAGTCGTGTCCGTGATCGCTAGTATCATCGGCAATGCCGTTGACTAGCGTTGTGTCGCTCTTCAATGCATCGGCCAGCTGTTGATTGGTTTTCTTCAGCTCCGCCAGCTCGTTCTCCCACTGTCGGGCGTTCGAAGCGCTGAAATGTGTGTCGGAAATTTATACGTCTTTTCACTTAATGTAGCTCGTGCGCGGCAACTTTTTTTAAGAGTCGGACAATTAATGGAAATGTAGACAATTATCGCACGCTCTCGCCCGATGCGGAAATTTTCCTTTTCCCCGATGCGGAAATTTTCTTTACACTCCCCGAAAGTGCGTGCGTTGAACAACGCTCGGCTGTGTTCTTCGTCTGATCAGCACAACAAATCGAGCAAGCTGGCATCATTAAGTTGGCATTATTGATGCCAACTTGCTCGATCATCGCCTTCAGGGTGCGCTTATACTCGTTCCGCGGAATTTAAGGAACGAGTGGAGGAACGAGCGTTTTTGCTCACTGTGTAGTGCTCGTGTAACAGTTCATTAACTGCGCTTTGCAGTTCGTAACAAAGCAATGCATACTAAACGGCTTGCGCAGCGCACTTGCGGCTCAAGCAAAATCACTATTCCTCCGCTTTCATTGTACTGCAGTGGGTGGAGGAATTTGTGTTTTGAAACAGCCCGGTGCTTTCAAGTTCTAATGTTCTGTGCGCTGATGCCTTGACACTAGCTTGTCAATGTTAGATCCACATGTTTGGTAGAGGGCTTCCTAGTCAGCAGAAACGATCGTTCCTCCACCAGTGTTCCTTCAGTTCCGCGAAACGAGTGTGAGCGCACCCTTAGATGCGCAGCGCATCCAAATGACGGGCTGCTTTGAGGTAACGTTATCGATAATGACTATCCAGGACAGTATTATACCACGCGCTTTCGTAAGCAGCGTCGAGCACAAAACCCGCACAACAACCTTTCAACCAGTGCATTCTTGAGTCGCTCATTCTCCAATCTCAAGTTCGTTTCCTCATCCGTTATTGTCGCTGTGCTCAACGGTTGTTGCTGTTGTTGTTGGGATTTCTGGTCGCCTGATGTTTCACTCTCGTGAATCTCGTCGATCAGACTATTTTTTATGTCGCGCACGCCGTCCGAGAACTGAAAATCAGAATTCTTGATTCGCGAGCGGTGCTTTCATGGAGTCCTTCAATTCATGAGTGACCCGAGTGGTTAGGCCGCGGGACAGTCTGTCCTGCCAGGCGTGGGGCAAAGTGCTACAAGTCAAGCATACGAATGTGATAATCGCACAGCAAGACAACGATACTACTGTTTGGATCGCGTTATTGACGTTCAACTGTATGGTGCTTAAAGGTCTAACGCTCCAACCCCAGGGCAAGAAAGAACCCGACAGGCCGCCGAGGAAAAAACCCGCCCCCAACGCGAGAAAGGACCTCAAAAATCCGGAACACAACCCGCGCGGGCGCCCCGTCTTCCGAAACAAGGCGCGGCCCCCCCCCACACACCCACCACCCCCCCCCGCCGCCGCAAAATTACCCCACAGCACTCCCTCGCACTCTTCTCCGCCCAAGGGAAAAAAAACCAAACAAGGGCCCCGAACCCCACCACCAAACAACCAACCACCCTTAAACGTCATCAAATCTTTTTTGTGGCTTAACTACGTGGGATGATACGCATGCAACCCCAGGAATGTGCCTAAGCTGTTGAATCATTATTCGGATATACTATACTGTATGTATTTTTTGATCCGAATTCGTTTCGACAAGTCTTTATGGCTCTCGGAAATTCCCTCCCCAACCAACCGTCAATAGGTCGTTCTCATCAGCGAATCCCAAGCCAAACACAGTGTTCGTCTGCGAATCAACCAGCTGCAGGAACTTGCTGCTTAATCGGTTCAATACTAGGCGGTTGGTAATCGTTGCGTTGATTATGGCCTGAAAAAATCCGGAATGTTTTTTTGGTCATTTCGTTTTAAATTCAACTTCTTTTGGATTGATATCAAAACTCATAACTTGGATTTCATGGATATTAATTGCGAAATTGTGTGACGGATCTTTGTCGAATTCCCGAGTCAACGTCATCTTCGCGTGATGTTATGACAAAATAAGCAACTAAACTTTGCTGCTCCAGATCGTTAGCCACATATTAAAATGCGGGTTGCGCAAATAGGATCGTATTAGACAAACAAAGTCAGTATAAAAAACCAAAATAAAAAAAACAGCATTGATGACAATCACTAATACCCAACCTTGGCCGCATGCACACAAATGATCCTATACGAATGCCTGTGGGCATCCCTGAACACGTGCACAGGCAGACTTTGATCGGTGCACGCCCGCCACGATGGGTGTTGTTGATCGTGCATTGCGCCCTTCAGTTGGTAGACCTTGCACACGGCAGACAACTTTGGATGGTCCCTGGGTGGAATTAAGGTTGATGTTGGTTTAATTATTGTGCATTATGTAGAGCAGGGAATAGGCGATGTTTGCACTTGCAGTACACGAACTCCAACGCCCTGTGGGTAGTACTAGTAATCGTCTCCGAAAAACCCTGGTGTTCAATCTTCAGCCCGAAATTAAAATAATTTTGTACGAGTTTCCCACCTACGGATTATAACCTGGTAAAGCTATTTTTGACCCACCCTATGGACAGATAAATAATTAATCTTTCAGCAATCGCTGAGTCGGCCCCAGAATATTGTCCTGCTGAAAACTTCAGCGCGACAGGTAAACTGAATCCGCAATTTTCTCAATTCAATATATTGTTATCAAAGTGACATAATTCTGTACCGTTGCTGTTTGCACAACAGGAGCGTGCACGCGAGGAACTTCTGCATTTCCCTCGGACTCATTGCTCCTGCGTTGTGAAGAAGACTTCGGGGAGAGATCTCAGGTGAATTGGAATTAGATAGTGGCGCTGACATTGTTATATGTACCGGTAAGACTGATTAGTTCTGCAAATTTCATTTGTTCTTCGCAAATTTTTGCCAGAAACTATGTATATATACATAGCACGTACTGTATAATGTCCAAAAAAGACTCCAAATAAGGTTATTCTGCGACGGCGCGTAAAATGTTTGGCCAAAATCTGCATCTTCAACTGATACGGGCAATTGCATCCATGACAAAGTGCCATGCCGGATCAAATCTGAACATGGCCCATTAGTCTCTTATCAACAGGAGCCGGTAGGCAACTCGGGTTATACATGCCTCATGCGCATCACAGACAAGAGACATGGAGTGGTCAAAGAAAGCTAATTCTGAGCCAACAAATAGAAGGATAGCAAAATATGGTTTGTGTGTGACCCGATAAGGTCGCTCTGTACGAAACACACGTTCCAAAATGTAAAAATGCGGCATGTTTTGGCGCCACAGGTGCGTGCTCCAGTGTGCAGCCCAGCAGGGACCATTTTCATTTCTCGCTCACTCGACATAACCCCATTTGCAACCTTTTTTCGCTGGGTAATGAACCCAACTATAGGCGCGCGCATGATATAGTACGGCTGTGCGTGTGCGCTTGGCTGTTTTCATCATAAAAATTCCCATTTACAGACGGATGAGCGCGCGTTTGCAGTAAGTCGATGAAATAGAGAGACCGCTGTTCACAGAGCCGTCAGAATGCCGGGGCTTCGATTCGCGATTTTCAAATTTGCGCCAGTTCGAACAATAAGAATACTGTGAAGGTTGCTTGTGGATTGGGGGAAAGCATGCGTATGGATTAGACGATGCAGGGCACATCCGAATTTTCATTTGTAGTTTTCGTCGGCGTATAGTGAAATAAGCGATGTAGAATGCCTGCTGAAGGATGAAATTCATCAAGAATCTTTCAAGTCACGTGGTTTGTTTGATCCTATGATGGCATAACCGAAAACGTGCTCCGTGCATCCTGATGTGCCCCGACGGAATTTCCGGAATCAACACAACGCTCACATCCATAACATCCCTGTGATCAGACTCAATATCCGAAAAAACGGGCGCCGGATATCAGAACAAAGGTAATATCCGAAACAATGTTGCCGGGATGGACACGGATATCCGAAATTCTCTTTATCTGTGAACTCTTGGCATTGGATGAATAGTCTGCATTGTATCGGCTGGTTAAGAGTTTCTGACAACAACAAAAACATAAACACGCACTTTTACGTTTCCATGGAGTTCGCACGTTCTACCAAAATGTTGTGCGTGATTTTCAAACTCAATGTGAGCTGATAAAAACAACTGCCAGAGAGGTGGCCGCACAAAATAAATTGAAGTGCACAATCGATACGGTTCTGGAACGCGGACAAAATTTGTGTTCAAAACTATTCCTTTTGTAGCCGCTTTAGACGGTTGAGAGACTGTGTCAGCAAGAGAGTGGAGCTTCTGCGCACTGGGGTACACCTGACTTTCCTCATGTCATAATACATATTTTTGCATAAGCTGCAGTTTACAATATGTAGCACATGACTGTACCGTCAACGCTAGGATTATTGGGATTGCCAGTATAGGTATGCCACAGGATGGTCAACCCTGTTTATTGCCGAAAAAACATTGGCCGCCGAAATTGGGCTTATATTCATTTCGTCAACGCATGTCATCGACTCTCGTCCTCAACTCAGCCCTAATGTATATGGTATCACGATTTATCCCATGTGGTGGTTGGTAACTGCGCCATGCTTACTGCAAAAATATAATGATAAAGGTGGAATTATAGTTGGGTCGCGACCACAATTTTTGGGCGCAACGACCCCCCGACCACAGTGGTCGCTAACACCCTGTTATAGTTGAGCGCCACCAACTATAACTGGGTGTCGACGACCTCGGGCTGCGACCTGCTGCGACCACCAAAAATGGTCGCGACCACGAGTTGAAAATTTTCAACTTTGCAAGTGGTCGTCGGCTATAAAATCGATATGTATTGCCGGTATTTCAGTCGAAACGGAGTTCCCAGTTTTGTATAATATTTTCTGACCAAAACAAGCCGTTCTCAACTGCCAGAATTTATGGAGCAGGCCTGCCTAAGCCTCGGGGCCAGAGCGCTTCTATTTATTCATTTTCTCTTTCTATTCGTTGCGACCAGCTGCGACCGCGCGCCCAAACGACCGCGCGACTTGGCGCCCAAAACCAACGCAAAGTTTGGGCGCTTAGTCGCTGACGACCTTCTGGGCGCAACAGGTCGTCGACCAACTATAATTCCACTTTAATGATGATGTATACAATACTGTATGTATATTTCTCGCGCTCGTTCAGGACTGCTTGACGATTTGCATTGACTACTAAACAATTAGCCCAAAAATTGACCCAACCCTCGCACACAAGACACATATTGTCACGCAATGTGCACTTCGTAAAAAATAGAAAATGGCAGCCATACGCCAAGTTTCATTATCGCAGTCGCGTGCGGCCAATGGGAAGTCTGAGAAAGGCCCATTCGTTTTTGATGCGCAGTTCATGAAAGCAACTGGATACTTCGATAAACAGCTTCTTATTGGCGCCGCCGCCGCGTCTGGTTTTGAATTCAAGACTGTTTGGCGCAAACTTGGATCTGGAGTATTGGTATTTTATCAAACGAACGCAAGTCAAGTTGTACCGAACTGAATAATAAGGAGTTGGGCAAATGACATTGAGAAAAACTAAAAAGGTTTGTGGGTGAGGCCTTTCTCCAACAGAAGATTGATTGGTAGAGTGTCAAGCATGCTTAAAGCAGATGAAGGTTCCCGCAGCCAATGAATGAATACCCGCATGATGAAGTATAAGAAGTTATTTTCTATTACCACAGTCATGTGATATGAAAAATGTTCACGCTGTCCGGACCAGTAGAAACTCTGACAGCATTTGCTGCACGTAGAGTAGTTTGGCCTGATGTGCTGTGTAACTTGAAGTCTCACTCCGAAGCGCACAGTCTGCTTGGCCCACCAAACCGAATTAGGGTGTTCCAATCTGGTGAAGTGCAAAGTGACGTATATACTGATCCATGATCTCTGGTCTGCAAGGTTGATGTAGTCTGCTTCCTGCGCTGGGCTATGGCAGTGCTGCAACACTAATGAGCTTTGCGCCGGCTCGCCAAATAAACATCTGCGTAACCAATGACCGGGTGGCTGCAAAGACCGATGTTTTTTTTAAACCCTAGAGCCCTTCCTCGAAAACATACATGTGCACGTCAGAACAGAATGGGCGGTTGGAAATTCATTAGACCAAAGTATCGCACAGCCAGCCCATCAGGTCGTATATGGGTGTACCCATCTCGAGCGCTATAGGGTACTTGTCAGATTAGCTGGACCCATTTGCGCTTCTTGCGACAGCAGCTTGACTTCAGATTGTATCTGGCCTTATAGGCGTCTGGTGAGTATAAAAAACTAATATCCATGCATTGAGGAAGAAACATCCACTTGCGGGGCGGACTTAGATAGAAGTATAGAACGCGGAATCCGGAAGCCGGAAATGTTCAGGCCGCTCTCTGTACGTACCGACAGAGAGCACGAGCGAAATTTCGCTCTCCGCCTACGTGACTATATGGTCACTGTAGCGGGTGTTTGGACACCAATGATATTGAAGGCAAATGTGAAGCTTTCCATATTTGACTAACGTGTCCAGAACCTCACTATAGCACACTTTGTCAAAAAGTTCGATTTTGACGAAGGCAAAAAAAGCGCATCTTTCGCGCTTTTAAATGAGTGACGCAAAAATTAAAACATCGCGTGTACAGAGATTACCGTACAGCAATCGTGCGCTTGCGTGCCCTGTACCTATGCTCAAAACTTGACTCAGACAGATTTCAATGTTCGATTTTCTAGTTCGCGACACACAATGACATACTAAAGGTATGTAATTTCAGTGCGACAGTCCAGATGCTTCAATGCGCGACTCAATGCAAAGCTGCAGCTTCTCTGACATGATAACACCATGTGCACAGCTGACAGCTTGTATTATACGCACAAGCAGGGAGAAAAGCTGTAATTTTAGATCGCTTCATGGGTTGGGTTCACGGCATAACCCTTGCTAATAATATCGTATAAACGTAGCATAAGCGGTGAAGTTATATGTACATGTAATGTAGGTTGGCCAACTCTTGTGCCCCATGCTCTTGCGCGTGCACTTGCCTCACCTGCAATGCACTATGTGGGCAATCGAGGCTAAGATACTATGTGGGCACCCCATCATGAATAAACAGCAAAATATGTGTTCGATCTAGTGTGCTGATTTATATTACTGCGTTGATTACAGCCATTCCTAGCTCGAAAACTAAATTTATTGCATCCATCGAGCGAAAAGCAAAAATAATAAAAGTAAAATATGTGTCCAGAAATGAAACTAACATGATATCGTTGAGCCTTGATTTCATTTGCGCTTTTACTTCGAATATATTTCACAAGCTGGCCTTCGCTTTTGCAATGGTTCCTCCACTCGAAATTGTTTCGATAAGGTTCGAAGTTCGTTCTTGAACGATTGACTTTGGGGGTCTGTGGCGGGCCAAATTTTTGGTCTCCTCCGAATCAGTCTGAAACCCGATGTTTTTTTTGCAGAAAAATAGAAGATAAAGAGTGAAAAACGATTCCCTTGTCTGAAGAGAAGCGAATTGAAATCTCTGTATGAACGAAGAGCATTGGCTCAAAAGGATCAAGCAGCAGCAGCTAAAAGGATGAAAACAGCCGAGAGCCATCAAGCCAAGTCATGCAAAGTGGCTCACGCCACCAAGCTGGCACGATAAATGACATGCCCACAAAGTGAGTGAAGTGTGTTGCAGGAGGGGTGCGGGTCGTGACATATGGCAGATAGCAACCTGCTGTGCTGAACATTAATTTCAGCTGCTTTTGTGCACTCTTGCAGCTGACGGCCTTTTACTGGCTTGCTTGTTGCTTACTGCTAACTATGTAGTTGTGCTTGGCGCTTACCGGAGTTTCCCGGCTCGAGTACCAGGGGCTCTGTTCGGAGAAAGTGCGAAAATCCGACTTTTTGTCAAGAAGGTTTCTCCCAAATCGTGCCTCCTGGGGTTCTACTTGGAGAACACTTAAGATGCACACGACGATGATGAAGTTTTCAATACATGTTATTTTGAGTAAGAAAACGTTGTATCATTCAATGCCTCAGATGCACACCCTGATCGAAAAAGAAAACGGAAAACAAAATTTGGGCTGCCTTGTTGGTGAAGAAAACAGCCAATTTGTTCGGAAAAAAACTGCCATTTTCGTTGGAAACTCGGTACACTGGGACAGGAATGTGAATCCCAAATATAGAGCACCATGGCGCTCAACTTGTAAAATCAATCAAGCAACCAATCAACTTGCAAAATTCATGTGCTCAGTCTGTCAAACTGAGCCCCGTGTAGCACAGTTCGCCGGGGGGGGGGCTGTAGCCGGAAAACTCAGGCACATTTTTAACATGCGGACATTTACATACTTTAATTCTCGATCGTCAGTCAAGGACTGGTCACACTAAATAACGCTATTTCGCCCAAGACATATACTTTGCTTACTATACAAACAGCCAGCACACGTGCATAAGCTTTGACAAACCTGACACGGTTTCGAAAGCACACTGTTTCTTGGCAAACAATCTACATAATCGTGAAAGTACACAGATAAAATTGTGAGAGGCATACATAGCGTCTCTCGTCTGGCGATGAATGCATAAGCCGATCAGGTTCTGGCTCCGAAATGTGGAGCACCGCTTCTGGCTTATTGATGGTCGAAAGACGTACAGTACATTGGCTAAAAAATTGGTATCCCATCCCTCGGTATATTTAGGCGCTGAATCAGAGCTTCAACTTAGTTTTTGCATATCACGTTCAACGAGGCCGCTCTCCAGTGGTGTCGTTGGGAAAAGAAAACGTGAGGATACCGAACGACCAAATCCAAAATTTTCTGACACCGGATACCCAAAATGAAAAACCTCGGATACCAGAGGGTTCCCAAAAATAAAAAATCTCGGATACTCATGGGGTTCTTTTATGACGGTGTATTTTTGACAATATTGTGATTGATTCTACACATTGGACCAAGCGATGCATCCCATCCCGCACGCATGTGCTCGTCTGGTAGCAAGCACTCGCAACATGCATTGACAGACTGCAGACAGACATTGCAGACTGTAGTCTGACAGGTGGCCGGGCAATTGAGCAAAGCACATTTGAGCAAGACCACTTTGAGCAAGTGAAAAAGAGCAGGTCCAACAGAGCAGAGCACTTATTTTGTTCCAACGGCTTAGGCTCAGGCTGATTTTGGTATCAGGCTTGGGCTTTGGCTTAGGCTTACACTTAAGATTACTATTGTGTTTGGGCTTAGGCTTAGGCTTAGCCTATTCGTTTTTAAGTTCTGCTCTTTTGGACTCTGCTCTTTTTCAGTTGCTCAAAGTGGTCTTGCTCAAATGTGCTTTGCTCAATTGCCAGTCCGCCGTCTGACACTATTTGCCGGCTATTTGAACACTTTCTTGTGGCCGGACGGACGAACACGTGAAACGTTGAGCAACAACCAGAGTGCTCTTCAAATAGACCGTAGACAAGAAAAAAACAGCAACGGCAACACAGCACGCATCCATATAGGTACATACATATATGTACGAGGCCTTACCCGTTGTGGGACAGCGCTTCAAATGAACCGACGGCTGTCCTATGTCGGTCCCGCTTATCAATTGTTGTACCGGAAGATTGACAGATTTGGAAGTGGCTGCATGTCCGATCGGATTTTATCCGGCATGAATCGTCTCATTTCCGGCATAGCACAGCCCAAATCGGAACGTTGTCGAACCAAAACGTGTTGATCACTGACCACCCAGATTGATAAAAGGCAAGACAACGCGTTGGAACTGGCGGAGCGTGATTTTGAGCTTTCCTGAATGATCAATGTTTGGAAACAAGATCAAGAGAACCATCATTTTTGGTGGGCGCGATACGACAGTGTACTTTCGCTCATCATTGAACTCGATAGCCAACCATCAGCGGCCGTGAAATTCTGATCGATCAGCATATAAGCATGCACTTGCTGAGTTGCTATGCGTTGAGCGTTGTTTCGCATTTGCGCAACGAGTCCATCGCAATGTTGCGTGTGACGTACGACCAGGCTTCTGGCATGTGCAACTGTCTGGGAGCTTAATTGTTCAAGAGCTGTGGTCGGCAGCCCGGACCTACAAAAAAGGATTATTTAATTCTTTGATTACCTGTGGAATTCGCGACAGACCAGCATTAAGTTCTGTCGATCGTTTAATCCTCGAACCCCACGTGAAAGTGATCTTGGCCAGCCTGTTTTCGGAGACCGCAAGGCCTCCCCGGAAAACCAGGCGCCGATGGTCGTTCTGCAAAAAGTCAGTTTATGAGAACGTGCGCGCAGAATCAAATTGACAATGTCGTCAATCGCAACAGAATCAAAAGCATTGTACAATTGCACGACAATAATTTTACAATAATTTTACTGCTTCGCTGTTTGCTGATATGCCCTTTCCCAGTCCCACCACAAGTCGATTTGATTTCTGCGCACCGTGAAAATATATGATCAAGAACGCGCGCGTTATTTTCGGCTTCTGGTTGCGCTGAAGATTCCAGCACCTTTGGTTCTCATACTCTTTGAGTTCGGTTTGGAAGTGGGAACTCATATATGAACACTGCACGCCCCCTACGCCACTTTGTTCTGTGCGTGCCAGGGTTGGGCAAAAAACTTTTTTTTTCAAAAAATCGTTTTTTAAAACACCCAGATGACCAATATATGCCCCCAAAAATTGGAAAACGCTCATGTTGGGAAGAAAACGTGGTTAAATGAAGTAATTCTATGTGTTCTGAGGCAAAATAAACGGGTTTCAACCCTTTTCTAGCGAGTTGTTAAGATCCCATATCAGGCCCGCATCATGGGACCAACTTTTTCCGGGGTCATCATTGAAAGTCAAACTCCGTATATCGACGTATCTCGACAAAGTAAAAATTGGTCTAAAATTTTTGAAAAAAAATGGGACAAAAAATTGAATTTCCTTGATAATCAGGGTACTTTCCCTGAAAAATCAGGGAAAATCAAGGAAACTGAGGATATAAGAAAAAAACGAAAAACGACCCAAGCGTTTTTTAAAAAAAAAACGTTTTTTTAAAGAAAAGACGCCGTCGTTTTTTTGCCCAACCCTGGTGCGTGTGCACCCTGAATACAAGCTAATTTGTCACAGTTTTTTTCGATCGGTAGCTCATGTTTATGGCTTGTTTCGGTGTTGGGGAATCCACTTCAATTTTCGACAGGCAATTTATTCGCGCTTCGTAAAAAAACATGAAAGCTTTTTAATATGACCTTTGATTGAGAGCCACGAGCCACGGAGAATCCATCCAACGCCCAAAAATGACTGTGAATGAAGGTGTGCTGCAAGCAATATCACGCGTGCTGCGTTTCAACACCACCCACGTTTGATTGGTGTCTTGTTCTTGTATATGCGCAAGAAGAAATTGCTGTTTTGAAGTGGAACATTGAAAAATGGGCTAAACGCAACCAGGGAATTGGCAGAAGCGCAAAACAAATGAAACAGAACACACAGCTTGGGGTTTCGCACTCAAAATCAACACGAAAGACAATTTGTTGATTGCTTTTGCTTTGTTTTCCGTGAACTGAAAAGTGTTTTTGGCGCACGGTTCATGCACCCAATGTGTGTTTTTAGGTTTTTTGCTTGTTTGGTATGAGATCTTGTGATCTGAGACGTATGTATCCGCTGAAAACTTCCAAGAGGTCGGAAGTTTTTGTATATCTTCGTACTCTTTGCACCGGGATACACACACGTACACACACGAGCGCAAGCAGGTTGCTTTTGACTTTAGTTCGCATCATTTAAAGCATTCATGCATGTGCCACATTATATTCATGCCATCAACGCACAGCGTCGACACTCGACATCAACACTCACTCCCAGTGCCATGTAGTATGTATAGTATGCTTAAAGCAGCCCCGCCGCTATTGTTTTTTTGGTTTTCGACCTCGGTTTTTTCACTTATATCGTTTGTTGGCATCGAGATCAAGAACATTAGTTTTGACGAACTTCATGAAAATGGCGATTACCCACCGAAATCGATCCGCCAAGATGGTCTATCGGGAACAAAACTGTCCGATATTGATGCACTTTTGCACATGATCATCAGGAATGACAAGAGAAATTCAAAATCACTGGGGCGTGATATAGGCGGCGGGTTACGGTAGCCCGATAAAACATTAGCTCTTTTGTAAATAACAAATGTTTTGTTAACCTACCGTAACCCGCCGCCTATACCACACCTCTGTGATTTGAATTTTCCTTTGGACATCCTGATTTCTATGCACACATAGTGAATCAATATTGGGATAATTTGTTCCCGTGCGGCCATGTTGGTTGATTGATTTCTATGGGTAAACATCAGTTTGGTGAAGTTCTTGAAGGTTAATGTTCTTCATCTCAGTGCCAACTAACGATTAATATAAAAAAACCGAGGTCCAAAACCCAAAAAACAATAGCGGTAGGCCCCCTTTAAAGGCCACTTTATACTTTGTCTCGTTGCGATACACGCAACATTTTCTCGCGCGGTGATTGCCTCATTCGCGACACACAGCCAATCAGCGCGTCAGAAAATGTTGCGTGTATCGCAACGAGACAAAGTATAAAGTGGCCTTAAGTTGACCACCAGAGTTGACACGGCCTGCGCGTTGACGACAAAGCAATTAGCCTGCATAACATCATAATGAGATAATGAGCTCGATATCCCCCGCCCAACAGGACAAACACGATTTGTAATCGGAATTTGACCGGTAGCCGCAATTAGCATTCAGCCAGCATATATTCATGAAAAGAAAATGTAGGTGTACAGACCAGCGCGCGCTTGAGGTGCCTTCGGACAATTTTCGAGCGTCGGTCTACAACAAAGGGGTCTTCATTGAACGCAGCATGTTTCATTGTCCATGCAGGCGCTTTTTCATGGCCCGAAAATGTTTTGGAAACAAATCATAAACTTCAGAACGTGCGCTTCCAGGGCTGACCCGCAAAAACAGAACCAACCCTATTGATTTTCTTTGACTGAAACCTTCCGTCCAAATAAAGGACCCAGTGACAATACTGTAACTTCCCATAAGGTCTTAAAGGGTGTGTCTAACGTCTCCTAACCCCATGTTTTGCTGGGTGGAATTGAAAGATGACCTCGAAAGGCCGCCGTGTGCAAAAAACCGCGTCTTCTAACTAGCCAAATCGCGAAATCTTGAGGGTTACTTTTCGAATTAAATCAATTTCCGGACGCAAAACTCCAGGCGCTTTTGAGTGGGCGCTACTCACGTTTGGCCTTTTTTCTGCTGAAACATTGCATGTTTAAGCGCGGCTCAGCCGCCTACACAATGCACGTGGACGCTCAACACACACAGCTCTGGCTGCTGGCTTGACTGTGGACACAATGAATGTTTCATTTAACACATAGAAGCTGGTTTGTGTGTGTTTCACTTCGCAGCTTTTTTCCGTCAGCTCAGTCTGAATTTTGTGTCCGGAAATTGATTTAATTCGAAAAGTAACCCTCAAGATTTCGCGATTTGGCCAGTTAGAAGACGCGGTTTTTTGCACACGGCGGCCTTTCGAGGTCATCTTTCAATTCCACCCAACAAAACATGGGGTTAGGAGACGTTAGACACACCCTTTAAGGCCTAACTATACTTCGTTCTCTCAGAGAACAAAGAACAAATTCTCGCGCGCTGATTGGTCCACGTGCGTTCAACAGCCAATCAGCGCGCGATAATTTGTTCTTTGTTCTCTGAGAGAACGAAGCATAGTTAGGCCTTTATAGTACTGTGGTCAAATCAAGGCGTCAAAACTTCTCGTCAAATCAAGCAGTAGTACATGAGCCCCAAACGTGCGCGAGAAATAATACACGTAATTTGATGACTTGATTTGACGAATTGATTTGACTACATCACTATTAGCTCCCATAAGAAGGATCTTCTTCCGCATATTTCCTCATCGGAAGATGGGCTTAAATTGCGCATTTCTTTCAATTTTTTATCATTCTTCGGGGCTTCAGTTGGAGAAAATACGATCAACCTGAAATATGGTTGCAGGTGAGAAGGTTAGGTCCGATCAAAAATGACATCAACGGCGTGCCTGTTGACGGTAGCATTTCTGGTCACATTGACTGTGGCCTCATGCGGCTCCGGTTACGACCTGCGCGATCTCAGTCTGAAACGCGGACATATGCAAAGGTGAGGGGCTAAGAAATGCTTTTTTTAGCTTTAGCTCTGGGGATAAAAAGACGTTTTACCTACCTCTCCAAAGCCGGATTCCCACTTTCCCCGCGTCTGGCTGCTGGATCCATCACTTCCTTTAGCACCAGGCAATCGTTAACCTGTGGTGTAGTAAGAGATATCGTAGTCTGTGGGTGCGTTGATTTCAGCCAAATGATTTGTCAAACTCTTTATAGATGGGGAGTGGTCAAATCCGAAGGGTTCCAAGTTCATGCTCCGGACAGGAGCTGATGTCCGAAAACCATCAAAACAACTTGACACTGTTGCAGATTGATGACGAATCGGTTCGGCAAACGCGACCCTCAAAACGCTCATTACCGTCGCATGATGACTAACCGGTTGGTAAAGCATGCCTTTTTTCTCACTTCTAACATTGGGTGATATTTTCGAAACGGTGTAAAGGTCAGTTGGGTGTAAAGGTCGGTGGAAAGCTCGGTGTGAGAAAGTTCAGTGTAAGCTCGGCGTAAGCTTGAAACATTGCACGTTGAGCAAGCAGCAGACGCGCGTTTCTAAACGAAAGGTCAACTTTGATGGTTTGCTGTGCAAGCGTAAAGCGTTTTTTTGCAATCTGGTTCATTTAAGCTGGTTGCACAAACGTTTTAAAGGAATATTTGTAAGTTACCTAACATTTCGCCGCAAGGCTGTTGAGAAATTGAACATTCATTGACGGCGGTGCCAAAAATTTTGACGTCACTAACTGATTGCGGCACGAAATCAAAACGGCTCCATAGAAGGTTACGAAATTCATAAATATCGTTTAGAAACGCTTGTGCAACCCGCTTAAATGAACCAGATTGCAAACAAGCGATTTACGCTTGCACAGCAAACTGCCAAAGTGGACCTTTCGTTTAGAAACGCGCGTCTGCTGCTTGCTCAGCGTGCAATGTTTCAAGCTTACGCTGAGCTTACACTGAACTTTCTCACACCGAGCTTTCCACCGACCTTTACACCCAACTGACCTTTGCACCGTTTCGAAAATATCACCCATTGTGTGTGGACATCTCGGTTGCCCATTTGGTTTTGATTTTTTTAAAAATTTAAAATTTAAATTTAATAGTTCGGTCAGATTTGGCAAACGAATGCGCGCCTTCACTGGCACGATGCCGTACGATAAGCGAATGCGACCGTTCCACATCGGCAGCAAACGTATGCGCGATTTTCATAATACCGGTGGCGATTGGTGGTTACAACTCTCCGAGTAGGTAAGTTTGGGGGCGGGGGAACCGCGAAAATCGAATGCCCTGCGCGGTGCACACGCGGACATGGGGCGGGGATCTTTGTATAATACGCATATTTATGTGCTCCGCGCACCTCCCAGCGGAACCCGCAGTTTCCTGGGCACAAACCCATTTTCGATGGGATCGGTGCAAATATCACTTGACGTTTATCGGAGCTCTTGTTCTTGAAATCAGGTTGCAAAAAATATCAGTTAAAGCGCAATTTGAATGAAACATACAAATTGAAACCAGTGCAAAGGGTGCAGATGGACCAGCGGAGAGCGCTGTGGACATACTGGTGTATCATACAAAGGTCACCCGCGCAGTGCCCCGCAAGGCACCCGCGAATTTTCGCGTGCCCCTGCCTCGAAACTTACTCGGACACCGATACGTACCTGTAAAATCATGAACTTTCACGTTTAGGGTGAATGAATACTGACAAGCGATGGTCGAGCTGCGAAGAGAGTGGTCAACTTCATGTTTTCTGATCATGTTTTGTTGTTCAAAGTTCTTGCATCTCAAAGTTGTGCTGTCGTGTGCGATGCGTGTTGTTGGGTTGTGCTTGTAGATGTCGCATTTATGATTGGAAACAATAAAGTAAACTGATAAAAACGAGGTTTATGTTTTTTATTGTCAATGGAACAACATTGCCGAAAATTTTTTGAACCCTAGGGTAGTTTTAGTGGCCGATCGGACGGTGCATTTGCGCAAACGGAAAAGTTATGAATCAATTTCAGTCAGTAACAACAAAAAACTCAATTTTGCCGCTCATCAAATCCCACAAATCTCCAGTTCACAAATGCGCCGGTCGACATATCCGATGCACACGTCCGTTGTCCATCACAATCACTCGATCGTAGTCTTCGATGGTGGCCAGACGGTGAGCAATGCAAATCACCTGATTGGAATTAGAAAATTCACATTTCTTCATCATTTTATAGGAATATAGTGAAACATCACAATTTACAATTACACCGTGATCCACCACCTACCGTATGCCTGGCGAACGCCGTCCTGATGATCCGTTGCATGCGTCTGTCCGTGTCCAAGTCGACGTGCGCCGTCGCTTCATCGATGCAAATGATCTGCAATAAAGCGTCCGTGGCTCAGTGGGATAGAAGCGTGCCGTGGTCTGCTGGACATTTATAGGTTCAATCCTTACATGGGAAAAACTAAAAATGTATTTTTAATGAAAAAATGGGGTGACAACATTACCTTCGCATCACGCATCAACGCGCGAGCCAAACAAATAAGTTGACGTTCGCCCATTGAAAGCCCGCTGCCTCGCTCTCCGATCGCTCCGTTCAAGCCACCAAGCCGGGAGGTGAGAGACTCTGGAAAAGAAAGAGCGCGAGTTTTTGGGTCACCCTGTGAAGAGATGATGACTTGTTGAGTATTGTAGCTAACCAAGTTCACATTGTTTCAAAATGACCCAAATTTCGGGATCAGAATGTGCTCCACAGACATCGATGTTTTCCCGAAGTGTTCCAGCGAACAGAACCGGCTGTTGTGGAATGAGCGTCAGGTGAGATCTGTTGAGGGGATAATTAGTTTCAGTTATACTTCTTCCCAGGCTCACATATCTTTCCGAAAAAGTGCACGAACCTCAATTGCTCGGCCGTTATTTTGTAGATGTCCTGAGAATCAATTTGAATTGATCCCGAGTCGATTGGATAGGCGCGGAAGATGGCTTGCAGAAGACTGGATTTGCCAGATCCTGAGTGGTCAAGGAGTGTCGTTTTAATCACACCGATTTTTTTCGTAAAAATATGCAAATTTTAAATGCCTGTTCTCCCAACAATAGCCACTTTTTCGCCCGACTTGATGCTGAACGTTACTGATCGTAATGCTTCGGGCAAATGTTCGGCGTATCGAAGCCGCACTTCAGTAAACTCGATTGTTCCAGTCTCGCAAGTCGGCTGAAACATTATTAGCTGTGAAAAACTCGCCATAAAGGGATCAGAAGGAATCATGTTAAGGATGAATAGCGCACAAAAACCTGTTCATTCTCAGATTCGGTCAGCACTTCATCATTTTTCTCTGACGGAATGTTCTTGATGTAATGACTAATGCGCTCCACGGAGACCAGCTCCTTCTCCGTGCTCGTGAACGACGTTATGAGACCTGCAAGCGATTTTTATTTTTTTTCCGAGTCACTAGTTTTTCTCCCGAAAGTGTCCAAAACAGACCCAACCGTTCAGTATAGCAGTGATCGACAGCCCATATGAGATAGCGAGTCCAACCAGCCCTGGATAACAAAAAAGTTTTGATTTATCCAAATCAAACACCGTCCATTCATTCGAACGGATATTTTTCCTGATTTAAAAAAAGAATACAGAATCCCCACCAGGATCGACCCTCCTCCACAACGTGTGTTCGATGACAGCCAGTAGCGCCACGGCGGTCACGGCCAAGACACCAAGCAGGGTCAGACGAACGGACAACCATTGCGACAGGGCCAGGGTGCTGTATTGCGCTCTCATGTTGGACGTCAGATGCGAGACCATCAGTGAACGGAAACTGGAATGTGGGAGAGAATGGGTGATATTTTCGAAACGGTGTAAAGGTCAGTTGGGTGTAAAGGTCGGTGGAAAGCTCGGTCGGCAGCTCAGTGTGATAGACCTCGGTGTAAACTTGAAACATTCCAATTACAATAACAGGCAATGTTTCACGTTTACACCGAGCTACGCCGACCGAGCTTTCGACCGAACTTTACACCGACCTTTACGCCCAACTGACCTTTACTCCGTTTCGAAAATTCCACCCATAGACCGATTGTTATGGGTAAAATTTCTTCAGACGTATATGTAGTGAAAGAGCTTGAGTTCTGACGCCATTTTGTACACTTTGGGTGTACACTAAAACCAGCGCGTGTGTCTTTTTAGGGTCACGTGTCCATCTGGTGCATTCGCACTGACGATGAACAGGTGCACCGACCGTCTGCAAAAGAGCAGGTCGAAACGGGTAACCATAAAAAGCACATTGCAGTACAATTCACAATGACGATTGTTTTCCTGTCAAAATGAACAAAATCGGATCGAAAAATTATCGGCCCACAGTTCTGCTATTATTTATAATATCGAACGTTACTTTCAAACAAAACGTGTTCTCAGACGTGAGGTTGCTTTGTTTGGTGAATGATAGTGTTATGCAGCTGTTAAATTTTGTTACTGCGCAGTTTTGTTGTTTTAAGTCAATGTTTGTTGCTTCTGATCGGTTTAAGGAGTATACCAAAACACAAACACAACAAAAAAATCCAAAAAAAACCAAAAAACACAAAAAAACCCACAAAAAACAACACACACCCCCCAACAAACCAAAACCCCCCACCAAAAAACTCAGTCCAAATACTATTGAATATTTTTCAGGCAACGTCACTCAACATGTTCGCTCGTCCATTCAAATGCACTCAATGTGGAGCATCATTCACAAATAAACACCAATTCAACCGGCACACGCAGTCAGTTCACAGCGTCGACCGACCGTTCGAGTGTGGCACGCGTCCCGTGCGTTACAAGACGAAAGAACCACCTGCATGTTCATATGAAATCGCACTTGGGATTCAAGCCGTTCAAGTGCACACAATGCGATTATAAATGTGCTTCACAAAGCACGATTAGTGGCTCACGCACTGATATTAAACCACAGCATTGTGTCTCCAGCTTCTTGTCGTGTCACTTGTATTGTGTGTTCAAAGTCATTCAAAACCAGATTGACTTCCTTGTTTACTATCAGCTCCAAATGCCACGAATGTCAGAAATGTCACGTTCCTCAATCGAAGTGATTTAAAAAAATGAGCTCACCAAACAGAAGCAGCCCTCGCGTGACACAAACAACAAAGGACGTTTTCGAACGCGCGCCAATTTAGCTGCGTTGTAAAGGAGCAGTGCTGCTCAACGCACACACGCAGACAAAATGTTGCATGCTGCTGCTTGCTTGCTCTTTGTTTTTTTTCAAAACTCACGGTTTTGGCATGGGCAATCTTCACAATCCTGTCGTTGAGTTGACATGCTCGAGATGAAAAGTCAGTCAGCATGCCACAAGACAGAAATAGGCACGAAAAGCATAAAACGAGGATTGCAACCTGATGAAACTACATAAAAGTTCGATACTTGAAAAGTATAGGTCTCGAATTCCGCCCTGTGGTCAAAGAGCGTTTGTTTCAAATATGCTGAATAACGACGCGCTTCGGCCGCAGTGCGGAATTCGAGGCCCAAGCTTTTCTGGTACCAAACTGTTATGTAGTTTCATTAGGTTGCATATCCTCGTTTTATGCTTGTAGGCAGTGTTCGAACGGGATCCCGATCCCGATCCCGGGATCCCGGGCCCTTTTTCTGATCCCGATCCCGATCCCGGGGGCATATTTCAGCTTGTATCGACATTTTATATCGTGAAACGCTTTATTTTAGGACAATCCAATACGTTCAGCCTAAATTACCCAGAATTAAAACGCGCGTGAGGAATTGAACCCTCGACTTCTTTGTTACCGCTGCCCAGTGTTAGACCACTCGGCCCCTGAAGGCTCAACAATCAACCGTTAAAAAGCAGTATTTTCAACTCAGGTATTTGCAGCACTACGCATGTGTTGCATGAAAATCTTGTACGTGAATCGAGAGGGCCGAGCCCTACAGTGTGCAAATTTGAGCTTGTGAAAATGGCTTGAGTTTTCATTTTTGAATTCGCGCACTGTGAGGAATGATGCATATGTAGAGGGGGGAAAAAAAAAAAAAAAAATTTAAAAAAAAAAAAACCAACACCCCACAAACCCCCCCCCCAAAAAAAAAAAAAAAAAAAAAACCGCTTAGCACTAACGCGCTATAGCTCCTGTATGCTGCCACGGTTGTTTGTTTGCTGCGGTGTCCTGTGCTTTTCAGCGGGCTCTCATTTCCACATACTATGTATTTGCGACAGCTGTTTTTTTTGGCCAGATGTCCCTGATGTGCTCAATTCAGGTGTGTAATTTTGATCATGACGCCCGTTCGCCCGTTCAAATGCACTCAGTGTGGCGCATCATTCATCACGAAAGGCCACCTCAAACGGCACACGCAGTCCGTTCACAACAACGACCGACCGTTCGAATGTGGCACGTGTGGCGTGTGCTTCAAAGTGAGAAGCAACGTCAGATCGCATCAACAACAGGTGCACACTCAGCGACGCGATTTCAAGTGCACGGACTGCGGCAAGCCGTTCAAATCAAAGCGCGAGCTTCAAACCCATTCGGTTGTTCACTCCATCGAGCGAGATCACAAATGCATTCGCTGTGGGGCCGCGTTCAGATCGAAAATTCTGCTGTCGCATCACATGCGTTCACATTCAGTGTTGAAGCTATTCAAATGCACCAAATGCGATTACGAATGTCTGAGAGCGTCGCAGCTGAGGAATCACACACGGTGCAAGCACAGCACCGATCCGCCAGCATTTGTGTGCATTGTGTGTTCAAAATCATTCAAGTTCAACAGCAAACTTCAAGAACATTCGGTTATTCACTCCGACCACCGACCATTCAAATGTTCACAATGTGACGCTGCGTTCAAACAATCGGGCAATTTACGAACACACGAACGCATTCACAATGGAATCAAGCCGTTCAAATGCACTCAATGTGAATACTGCAGTGTGCATTCGGCACATGTGATCAGACACGTTCAGTGCAAACACAAGTGACATTTCCACGGGATTTTTGTGACGTACTTTTTTTAGCTTTTCCCTTTCGGTGACTTTCAGCTTTGACTTCGAAAAACTAGCAGGCAAAAGGGACATAGTAAGAAATTCAAAAACTTTCAACGCGTTTGCCCGTCAAGTCAGGCCAGTCTCAAGCATCTGGCCGATATTTGTTCATGCTCTGTTTCATACCGTGTTGCACATATAATTTCGGACCTTTTGCGCCTGTGGTTGGACTGGTGCGCTTACACTCGTTCCGCGGAACTGAAGGAATGGGTGGAGGAACGAGCGTTTTTGCTTGCTGCGCAGTGCTCGTGTAACAAATCATCAACAACACTCTGCCGTTGGTCACAAGGCACATGCACACTGAACAGCTTGGGTAGCGCACATACGGCTGCAGCAAATCACTGTTCCTCCACTTTCAGTGCATTGAAGCGGGTGGAGGAATTTGTGTTTGTAAACAGCCTGACAGTTTCAAGTTCTAATGTTCTGTGTGCTGATGCCTTGAGACTTGCTTGTCACTGTTAGATCCACATGTTGGCCAGAGCGTTTCCCAGCCAGCAGAAACAATCGTTCCTTCACCTGTTCCTTCAGTTCCGCGGAACGAGTATAAGCGCACCAACACAAGATATATTGATATTGGTCGCACAGGCACAATGACTTTGTAAGAATTGGTCCAATTTTTTTCCTGAATCGTAAAGCGCGAAAGCGACGGGGTGGTGACGTTGCGTTGCGCAATCACACACAAAGAATGCAGTCACCAAAATGTTTCAGACCCGCAGCAACGTGGGTGCTCTGCTAGATTATTTTCAGATGAAAATGTTTTGTGAGAATTACAAATAGCGCAGTGGTTAAGAGTGACTGAACCTGAAAATCAGGATTAATTTGATGTTTCGGCCCGTAACGCCTTTCAACAGGCCACGCCTGGCCATCGCCAGAGACGAACGTGCCACAGGCAGGGTTGGATTTTAAAAAAGTTGGTCACTTTTTTATTTTAAAATTTTAAAAAGTAAGTCCACTTTTTTATTCTTTTTTCACTTTTTTTCGTTATTTTCTGACTTTGTTAAGGTAAAAAGGCCATGTTTTCATGTGTTTTATTATTGCTCATGATTCTCAAAAAATTGCCCGCGGCGCTTATATTTCAGTTTGAAATGGTGTTGTGATGGACTCATACAGTTCCCAGACATCCCAACAACCACTGCATGTATAATATAGGATACCCCATACCGTATACTGTACAGTTATTGAGCGTGTCGTAAGCTATCAACAGACTCCAACGTTGCTCGTCTGTTTGCTGTGTACGTGGATTAGTTATGTGTTGCTTTTGTGACACAAGATGAGTATGGTGTAAGTCTTTATCTCTCTTCAAATTTATCCCCAAATTCACAAACAGAATGTTGGTCTTTCCTTTGTCATTATGTATATACAGAGTTAAACCTACAGAATTACATACCTTCGAGGTTCTCAAAGTCATGACCAAAGGGATCGCAGGTGATCGACGTAAACATGCAAGTCAGTGGAGAAGTTCTCTTTAGTGTCTCTCAAAACATACATAACTAACATGATTTCAGAAATTTCATTCATCAAGAGACCATTTTTGGGGGTCCGGAATAGAAAAAAGTGATTTAAAAAATTCTTTAAAAAGTTTTTTAAAAAAATGTTTGATAATAAAAAACTTTTTAATCCAACCCTGGCCACGGGTGTACACCTGAACCACGCAATGTGCGTGCTCACAATGCACCATACCGCATTGACTGAACAGTCGCTCTTGCGCTATGCATGCCCACAACGCAACCCAATCACAGCATGAAACGACAGACTTTTCGCTTTTCCGATAAAAAAAAAATAACTGAGTCTGAAGCCTGGCTCTATTTTGACAAAGACAGCGCCGCGCTGAACCACACCCACCGTTTTGTGTGTCGAAACGCGCGTATTGTGGCCATTCCAGTGATGGTGTCCGTCAAATGACTGTAAACGGGCGATAAGCTGATGTTGCACAGCCGTTTCAATTCGCTGTTTGAATAGCGGAAATAGCGCTGGAGACGACAAATACACATTTTTACAAAGTTTGTAAGCTAAAACGTTAACAAAGGGAACACACACTCACCTGAATCCAATAGTAGAGCACAGCCATGAAGAGAACGATTACACTGAATGCCGGTAGCGCGTAGCACATCAGTATCAGCGTACCTAGCACTGAAAATATTTGCTAAATATTTTTTAAGGAAATTCAATTTATTAGCAATGTTGTAACTTGACCCACCTTTGAAGACACACATGAGAAATATATTGCCCTGAAACGGCAGGGTTTCGTCGACTTGATAGAGGTCGGATGAGAATCGATTCACGATCCGCCCGACCGGCGTGCGATCGAAGAAACTGATCTGGCCCTGAATTTTCAGGCATAAAAATGTCAAAAAAACTTATTCTGTTAAAATTTTAAAATCGGCCAGAACCGACTTTGAGCACCCTGTCCAACAGCCAAGAGTGCATATTCCTCGCAGCCACTATGCCGGCATAAGCGAACGCAAACGCACGAACGAGAGTGAAGACAGTGTTGGCAGCTGCCAGACTCGCATAGATGATCAGGTAGCGGTCAATGTGTGTGCTTGTGTTACCACTGGTGTTGGCGGATGAATGGCCTTGTAGATACAGCGTGTAGGGATGGCTGCAAGTTGAGAAAAACTGTGTGGCGCAAATATGGCCATTCCTTCACGGGCACAAAACTTGGAGGGGCGCCTTTGACTTCCCAAAGTTATGTATGTATAAGTATGTACTGCTACCAAAGTGCTGTCAGTTATGGACAGTGCCGATTACAGCCGTCCTCCCATCGGGGAACGAACTTCTGTCGTCTCTTGTATACAGTATATACAGGCATGTATTTTGGTTTCATTCGCACTGACGATTACCTGCGGTGCACCGCACGTTTGCTCAGATCGCAACCGGGTCACCGGAAACGCGCCACACACAACACAAACTGCACACCCTTTGTTCTTCGCTTGCGACTTACGGCATATTCGACAGGAACAGCCAATGTTCGGAAGGCACCAAGTCCGATTGCTTCGTGTCGTTCACGTGCGACACCCAATGGGACAGCCACCAGTCGGTGACGTTCTGCGAAACTGCAATGTCAATTCCAAGCAGTATTAGTGGCAGATGTGGGAACTTTTCTTGGAAAAAAATTACCGAAAACGAATATCAAAGCTCACCTTGCATCATGGTGAGCGACAGAAGCACAATGATCGACAGGCAGGCTCCAGTGGCCCGAGCGTAAGTGACGTAAACGGACAGCGCCACAGAGCCAACCTTGGCAAATATTTAGAAAAATTTTTCAAGAAAATTTGGTATCTTTATCCGTATAGCTGCAGTATACCTCTTTTTCTTCACCATCAGCCAGCAGCACAGCCTCGGTGTTTTGGTCAAACTCCGGAATCGCTCCAGCAGCAGGATCTTGATCTGATTCTCTGGCTGCTTTGAGCAACTCAACGTATTTCAGCAATTTTGTCGGAGAGCCTGTAATATTTTCTAATTCCACAGCTGAAAATTGTGTTATTTTTTGTTAACATAATTGTACCCAACCGATTTCATAGTTCCCTCCAGCGTTGTCCATTCTCAGCACCAAGTCAGCATTGTGCAACAACGCCGTGTGATGTGTGGCCAGAACAACGGTTTTACCACGATTGCGCAATAGTTTGATCACGCATTCGGACCAGAGATGTGCGCCAACAATGGGGTCAACTGCGGCAAACGGGTCATCGAGAAGATACAGTTGGGCATCCTGGAGTGCGTTAATAGGAATGTGTGAAGTGCGAAAACCCACCGACACTTATTGTGCGACGACGGTACAGTCCCGGGGCACAGGTTCAGGCCCCGCTGGAGCCTAAGCCTGAGCCTATAAATGGGTCAAGTATGCTAGGACTGAATCGGCCGGGCCCGGAAAACTGGGCCTGAAAAGGTCGGGCCTGAAGTTCCCCGGGCCTGAAAAAGTCGCGGAATACTTGCAACGACACTACTAATACTTCTACATGTTGCGCGACCCTGCAAAAACTGAACAACTACAAATACCTATATATGGAAATGAGTTCTGTTGGAAGTTCTTCGTCTGTTCATGGGTCATCAAACTTGAGCCGACCTGATACACGGCCCTTGCCAGGGCCAAACGCGCCCGTTGTCCTCCGCTCAGCGACACTCCTTGTTCCGACACCATACTTCGATCGCCTTCGGGCATTTGCTGCATTTTTTTATATTGCTGTTGTTGTTTTTTTGTTTCGAAAGTGACATCCGCGTTTGCTTTTTGTTTACGCAAAATCTGATGCGAAAGAATAATATGCCGGCCTCACCTCAAGATCAGGTCCAATGGCGCAAGCGTTGACGACCAGTTCATACCAATCCGGCTGATACGGTTTCCCGAAGAGAATATTATCGCGCACTGTGCCTGCGCGCAAAGATGCAAAACGTTACTGGAGTGCAGTAATGTTGGTCTGTTTCGCCCCTGCTTTCGCAGACAGACGGAGGCGCCAGGGCTGGTCAGTGTGAACGCATCTGGCAAATTTGTCTGCAAAAGCCCCACACCAGCAGATCTTATTGCCGGGCTGCAACATCACTGCGTGCAAAGTCATAAACAGCGTTTCGTTACATCTGTGCATATAAAAGCACAAAAGTACGTTATAACAAAATTTGCAAGAAAACAGAAGGGCAACCGTCAGAAACGCCTTGGTACAGCTGCGAAGCAAGAAGCATTTTTCAAAGTTTCTTTTTTCAATAAAGAATAGAACACACACACACACACACACACACACACACACACACACACACACACACACACACACACACACACACACACACACACACACACACACCATGCAGCAGCCACGGCTCCTGTTGGCACAATGCCAATCCCACCAGATCGGGGTCGGTATCACAACCGAACGCAATGTGTCCATTTGTGAGATGCAGCTCGTTGCACATGGACAGCAGAAGCGATGTCTTGCCACAACCCACTGCACCCGTTATGCCGAGAATTTGACCCTGAGATATAAAGGCCAGTTACATTTCAATTTTTTCGTCTTTAAAATTTTTTTTCAAAACGAACTTTATTCAATTGCACAGTCATTTCGCTAACTATCGGGTGGTCAGGCATCCATCCGCTTGTGCATTGCACCAGAGCAGCTCCCAGTTGGTCGTCTAAACACGAATATAGTAAATTTCTAATTTCGTTGCCTCATGCATTTTTACAGACACAAGGAAACTCCGGTTCGAAGTCGAGGCAGGCAACAAGCTCAACACACAGTCAACAAGCCACGCAGCTGGTTCGTGTGCGTTTCGAATGTTTCAGTCATACAAGCTGTGTTTCCAAGTTTCCCTGCGTCTGTAAAAATGCATGAGGGAGCACGAAATTAGGAATTTACTATACTTAAAGAATACGAATCCAAGAAGTCTTGCGAAAACTGCTATTTACCATCACTGAGCACAACCACATTGTTCGCCTGAATATCAGGGAGACTCATGAAACGTTGCAATCTTCGCGCCGAGACCCAGGCCTCGATAATGCCGTTGAGCGCCCACGGGAATGCGTTTAGTGGCATGATTAGAATGTTGATCAGTGCAAGACAGGTGAACACCTGAAGAAATCGATGTTTCAATTAATTTTAGACTCGTGTTGATGAGTAGTTGAATGACGCGAGAATTCGGTCAGGCCAAAAAATGTTTCCCTGCATCCATAAATCGAACGAGCGATTGAGACGATTTTGTTTCCTTAGGTAACGTCCCTGTCAAAACACAAACAACAACCAGCAAAATCCAAACACTAGCATTCACCTTGGCAGCAGTGAGCGTATGTCCGGTGAGCGAATAAGTCACAAACACGGCGATGGCAATCACGGCTGGTGCACTGGCCCAAAGATACACACAGATTGCGTCAAGATATTTGCGACCTGAGTTAGGATGCTTAGACACACGTTGTGCAACAACATTATTGGAATAAAATTGAAGTGTGGCCTGGAAGTCTGCTAGCCAGCGCAACGTGTAGCGCGTGGCGTGCAAAACAGTGTGTGTCTGCACGGTGCAACTTTGAGCCGCAGCCAGACCGCGTTCCCGAATTGGAGAGCACTGGGCTTCAGCGTGGCTGGAAGGTCGGGGGTCGGCCCCTCCGGGCCCCCGGGTTGGCGGCCGGTCCGGCGCCCCGACCCCTCCCCCCCCCCCCTCCCCCCTCACCCCCCACCCGACCGCACCCCAAGTGTGGTTGCCAGTTGGAAAGTACAATCGGGCGAATACCAAACAACAGTTCGGTTATCAGCTGCTCAGTAAAGGTTTGTTGCGGGTATCTGAGACAACAAGTAACAAACGGAAAAGAAAAGAATAACGAAAAACGTTCCCCTACCCTGACACGTTTGTCCTTGGCCGCCATCATTTTGGTTGATAGCTGACCCAATTTGACTGTGATCCATTTGTTGATCGGAATCAACAGAATCGCAATGCCGATCACAACGAGAAATGACAGACCGACCTTAAAGCGGAATGTTGCTGCGGAATATTATGCAATCCGTAAACTGTTCCAATGCAAAAGCATGAAGCTCGTGGTAGGCGCAAATTATGTATAAATGTAACACAACCCTAGAATGGTTTAAAAATGAGAACAGCAAAACCATATGCAATGCCACAGCTTACAATAACACCCACCTCTCTATAAATCAAATAAATGGCCACAACGAGCTGTACGGGCATACTCCACACGCCGTGGAATGAGGGACAAAATCCAACTAATCGATCGATGTCAGTCGTCATCAGATTCATCAATTCTCCAGAGCCAAACTCACTTTGCGCGAATGTTGATAATGAAACACGCAACACACGAGAGTAGAGGGTGGTTTGGATGGACGCCCTGGAAAATGGTGTATGACAAATTAGTATATACGAATCCTTCTGAGCCATTTGGGAAAATGGGTGGGATAGCATCATTGCACAGTCTAAATGGGCATTATGCTGCCCTTTTTGGTCGCTTGGCAAAAATGCACGACATTCAGACGACTTGTCCGTTTCTGATTTTGCGAGTCAAGGTAGAAACGATTATGACTTTGCGATTACACCGGACTTGCGGTTAAACACGGAAAACCGAACACGAAATCATTTCCATACAACATTATTTCATCATTTCCGTCCGTACAAATTCACGGAACACGGAAAAAGAACATCTGGAAACTTTTGACTTCAGTGCTCTGACTTTTGTCCCATCACTCGAAAAGCACCGTTTGCGCGGTTCGGGCGGGGCGGGGGCCGCGGCCCGCAGCGCTTGAAGGTTGCCGCATAACCTCACTGCTGCGGCAAATTTTTTTTGCATTAAAACACATTTACACATTCCGGAGAAGCGTTACAGTAATGCTGGTATGGTACCCGATTAAATACCCGATGTATACCTGACTTTCATCGACACCATCTCCACGCCATAATTGAAGTGCCACGAGCACATGGCGCTGCCCAATGCAGCACCAAACATGCCCGCCGCGTAAATGTATCCGGTTTTGGTTGGTGCACTTGGGTCGGACATGTAGGTCACTAGTTCGTGCAGTAAAATCGGTCCGACAAAATTGAGATTATCGGCCAGAAATTTCAAAATTCCCAGCGAGCAGTAACTGAGCCCAAATGTGGAGAACAGGGCTCGAACCAAGTTGGGGTTTGGCCTTTCATCATCGTTTTCCGCTGGTTCGGGCTCTCGATAAAGTTTCTGCTCGAAATTCGCTCTCAAATTGTCGATATTTAGTCGATCGGGCAAAGTGTACAGATCGGAAATGGAGCCCAATTGTTGATTATAGCCTTTTTTCAACAAATCGTTGGTCCAACAGAACAACAGCCTTGAAAACAACGACGCCTGGTCATCGCCGGGAGGTAGGGCCAGAGGTTGGGTTGGCAGGAGAGATTCAGTGTCTTCGTCTTCTATTTGATGTGATGTGATCAGTCCCATTCGCAAATAGAACACCGTGACGCCCAAACAGAGCGAATAGCATGCGTGCAGCGCGAGAGTCGCAATCGCTATATACAGAATCGCTCGGCTATTCAATCGGGACTGAATGGTGATCATGATATATGCGCCCATCAGCATGAGATTCGAAATGATTGAAGTCCATTTTGAGGTGAACAGTCGTTTTCGTCTCAAAATATGAGCCACCGTGAAAATGATCGAATTCAGGACACAAAATCCGTAGCAAATCTCCAACTGCACGATAAAGTCGTCTTCAGTCGGAATGGCATCTTGAACCTGAATCAGGCAAATCGCACCGATCGCGGTGAGAACCAGACTCAAACATGGAACTGTGGGCAGCCACGAGATCAGACGAAGACATGGAGATTCGGTGTTATTGAACGGGAATAGCGATTGGCGATATTTGAATACATTGATAAGAGCGATCAGGATCGTGATTGAATGTGTGATTGAGACGATGAGAATGAGGTAGGAGCACGGATCGAATGTGGACCTATCGCTGAACCACATGAGGTCGAAGTACTTGGCGTTTGGTCGCAGACACGAGGCGGGCAGCATTTTGAATAGAATGTTGTCTGTTAATCTGGAAAGTAACATGGCCAACATCAGAGCAATAGAAGTTGGTAGTTGAATTTTTGAAAAAGGTATGAAAAATTCATGATTAAACTATGATGAAAACGTAAATGATGCATCAGCTCTTTGTTATTATTGTTTAGAAATTGATATGCTGGTTGCGCTGAATTTACATAACTAACCATACAAGGTCGATTTAGCGATAAACCTTCAGCATATGGATTGTTGTGCGGGTATTATTTTGCACCATAACGAATTTCAAGCACACACACACCATTTCAGTGCATTTTGCTTCCGCAGAGCTTACGTCCACAGAACAGACACACACGCTTTTTCGTGGGAAGCGTTCAGCTAATGTTTCGCGGTAGCTTCTCGTGTCGCGGGCCGACTGGGGCTGTTCTCCCAGAACTACAGAATGTGCTTGTGCAGCTGTGAAAGTGCAACCCATGCTGTACATACCTACGTATGTGCTTTACGTATTAGTTTGGTGTGACCCAGCTCAGTTGAAAGTATTGTTTGGCTCATTTGTTTCTCTCCAGTGTTTGTTTTGTTTCACCTGACTTGGTAACAAGTGATACCGTTAAATCAGACAGAAATGCACGCACGTATACGTCAAGAATAAATTTTATTGCACCGGACCACACACACTCGGATCCGCAAATCTCTGTTCTTTGGCCGGCACAAGCCGACGA